>JAQIXN010001528.1:0-17543 GCA_034698145.1 Proisotoma minuta
AATAACATACAGATTTTGAAAACATTTCAGAATTGTGAACAACAATACTTAATTTCTGGCTAGATCTAGTATTATAAGCAGATTGATTACTTTTAAACATTTCGCCAATTTGTGGCATATCACTACCAAACTTTTTGATTTTAAATACGTTCCATAACGAATAATAGTCTAACCTGGTGTGTTTATTTGAAAACATTTGATAATCTTGCTTATAAATATTCCCAACTTTATTTATGCAAATTAATCATTTAAGCATTCATTCAAAGAAATGAAAGTTCTTTTGTTATCTCGCTAATGACTGGGTTGTATTGTTTATGTATATAAATAGCATGTACTTAGTATAAATTATAAATAGTGTAAAGTATAAATGTGTATAGATAAGAGTTAGTATTTAATAAACACAATGCTTTTGTCCCGTGCCTTTAAATTCAATATAATTACAGTTTTTCTAGAAATTTCTTGAATTATCAGGTTTAAACTCATATATCCCTAGAAATATTAAATAGCCGTCCGGATTTAAGCTGTCCGTTCAAGTTTTTACAGGATTTTTTTCTAATGAATTAAGTCTTTAGTTTAACAAATAAATAAATCTGGTTATTAACAGAATTATCTGGTTTATAATGGTTTGCGAAAGAATAAATTATGTTAACGACTACCAAAATATTTTTTCCATTAATTCTTCTCATTTATATTAAAGAGCAGATATGTTAATTTTATTTTAAATTGGTTCGTGCAGTAAGTTAACTTTTTTTTAAATAAACCCTTTAAAGTGAGAGACAGTCAAACACAAAATTCTAGATTAACATCAAAAAATTAACATCAAAATAGGAGAATAAAATCTCCACTCCTTTGTTACATCGTTTTGTAAATTGAAAATCAAAATCACACTAAATCACAGAAAATCACAGTCAAAATCACAACAACATCACACCCTGTGATTATCACACCGACATCCCTGCAAATAAACCTACTTTTGCATATTTTTTGGTGCAAAGAAACTCAATTAATTTAAACCAAAGTGTCAACTGTATATCTGCATATGAAAATGAATTTCAGACACACCTAATAACGGGCTCAAACATTTCTGTTTCCAACCCAATTAAGGCGCCGACCAATCAAAGTGCCAAAATGCGTCCAAAACAACATTTGCTGTGCCACCACAAACAAAAACTACATAAAATATAAAATGCCTCAGCATTTTGGATTTTAAGTGGTCATGTTGGTCACATTTTACTGCATGTACGGCGCCTTTTAAAAAACTGCAAAACATGAGCAAACATGATCACCTTTAAAAACTAAACTGTCATAATGGTACGCCTAAACTTGATTGTATTTTTTTGTGTAATATTTTTCAGCATTTCTCGCAAATTGGAGAAAGAAAAAAAGTTACAATTATATTGCCCTACAATTATTTGCGCTTTAATGTTTCGAGAAATTTCGGCGCTCTTCGAAGCTCGGCGCCCAGGGCAAATGCCTACCCTGCCTACCCGTCACGCGGGCCTTGTGTATATAATTATAAAGGGTGTATACGGCGGATATGTATTCAATAAAAATGTCCAAATAATATGTACAAAAAATGTGGAACTATACTTATTTCATTTATACGCAATTTTCGACGCCAATTAAAAATTAGAACTAGAAAATTATTAAAATATTTCTGTTGGAATTTGTTGTATTCCGTTAATTTTTTATTCAAACTTTCATTTTGTTAAAAACATTTGAAAAGTTTCCAAGAGTTTAGAATTTTTGAGAAAAAATAATTTTGAAAAGCGTCAAAAATGTTCATTTTAGCTGAAAAAAATTTAACCAAACACAAATATATATTTAAAAAGACGCCGAACGATGTACATATTTATCAGCCAATTTTTACTCGAGTGACGGAACAGAGCCACCCTGTATTTTATTTGCTTTAATAATTATGAATGCTTTCTGTGGGAAATGTAGAAAGTAGAGTAAACGTTTGATTTGCAACCACATCATAACATAACAAAGTTGTTATTCTCATTATGATCTTTTCTTCACCCAACCTAACACCAATTGCCCGAAGACTTTTGACTTCACGTCGGATTACTTTGGATTTTGAATTGGAATTATTAGCCATAGCCGTCTGATTTTGTAACGTTTTGCAAAGCTTAGATGATAGGTCATGAATATTTGTGGCTGGTATCATTGATACGGCTTGCACCATGATTAAATTAGATAGAAATGTGGGGAAAGGAAGATATTGAAAGAATGAGATAAAGCCATGGAATCGAATTGTAGCAAACGCACAAACTGTTGAAACTGTGACTGGGAACCAGAAACTGATAGTAGGTAGCAGCAAATACGTGAAGGTTTCGTTATAATGATTGATAAACACATGCATCTGCCTGAGGATTGCGATCCGTTCCAAAGTATCCAGAGATTCTTCCCGCCTGTGTTGAGAAAGTAAAACAATTAATGGAAAATGTCTCAGAGTTTAAATATTTTCTAATTGACTTTATGTACGACAAATCTCAATTTTGAACTCATAAAGATGGGTGAAAATTTTGGTTTTGACTTGATAACTTCTTCAAGACTTATCGTGCCGACGGACAGGCACACACACAAAACAATCACATGTGGCCTGGATCGGGCTAAAAAGACAAGAAAGAAAAACTTGTAAATTGTTCAGTAAAAATTAACGCCAGATTTCAACAACATTTTTTGAAAAGAAACACAAGTTGTAGGTTATCATAATTTCAGAGCCGTAGCGACAGCGGAGCCAGGTGGAGCGGCCCTCCAAGGACGGGCCCCAAAATGGCCGGACCCATTTAATATTACTGCATATTTCCATAAAAAATAACCCAAATATGAATTCATTATTCGAAATTGAAATTATTCGAGGGCTGGGCTCCAGGGCCAGGCCTCAGTTGCTAAGCTACTCCATAATTTACCTGGCATACTTAAGCCAAAACGCTGCAACTAAAAGTCCAGAAAATACTGTAAGTCCATCCGCCGCCATCATAAAAGTTGAGCCTGATTTTGAATACATCTCAAATGCCATGAATCCAAAAAATGTAAAACTTAATCTGTTTGTATCATTGGGAGCAATCATAGAATAAGGATATTGGATACTTCTTGGGACAGCCAGAAACATAAATGCTGTGGAAATCCCATAAACTAGTACCATCCACATTACGATCAGAAAGTGGATATCTAAAATATTATATTTTCCCAGGATTGCTTTGAATGTCCGGTTGTTATATCCTGTAAAACAAGGTTGTATTCACTATACGATTCACTAGAGATGAAACTTGAATAAAGCGGGTGGAATTCAGTTATTCATGCGTTGAGTGATGCATTAACCTCTGACCTCTATTGCTACAAGATGATACAATTAGCTTTTACACCTTTTCGTCATTTAATATCTCAATGAAGCTTTGGAATGCCGAAGTGGCCATTGCACCATCCAATAGCACATGTTAAGAGTGTTCAAAATCATATTTTGGATTAATTTATTTGTGGGCATGGCTCACGATATTGACAAAAGTAGCAAGAGGTAAGATTTTGGACTTTTTAAGCCAAAATTTTCATCCCAATGTCATAATTTATTAAATAATTACACAAATGAGGAAAAATTTGGTGCAGCCAAACCACAGATAGTTTATCTACAGAAGTATGTCAAAACAAGCAAATATAAAGCAGTACAAGGGTCCATAGACCAGTTGGAGTAAATGTGAAATGCGTGATTTTTGAAGCAAACATAAAAATAGTCAAAGCATGTTGAATAATTTTGTTTTCTGGAAAACTATTTTGCGATTTATAAAACCAGGGACTCAAAACAATAGCCAATATTATATTATAGAAACAACAAAACCATTTTTGAAAAAAATATGCATCTCCTCTCTGCACGGAATATGGGTAAGTGAGGCATCAATAAATTGCCCCCGCGCACGCTTCCAAGGTCACCAGGGATTTCATGGACCAACATATGACCTAACTTTCCCCCGAGGAATGGACCCCAAAGTCTCCTGATGTATCCCCAGTGGACTATATTGTTTGGGGTTGGATGAAATCACGCATAAAAAATCCAATGCCGACTACTTTGGGTGGTCTTAAAAAAGTCGTGAAGCAGTGCTGGAACAAACTTTAACAGCAAATGATCAACAATGCTTTAAAATCTTGAGGGAGAAAATTGAGGGAATCTTACCGATCTGGTGAAACTCATATTGACTAAAAAAAATCAACATTGGCCCACTTTGTAGGTCACAATATATTCCCGAAAAGGTGTAAAAACTTGTTCTATCATCTTGTAGTTATACATTAGCAACGAGTTTAATGGCACGCAGGGGACCAGATACTTTTGACTCAAATGCCAGAAACTTATCAACCACCCAGTATAATGCAGGCACATAAAAATGGTTAATAAAACGTTATTATGCAGCTTTACACATCAAAATTAACCACTTATGGGTACAACGATATCCAGAATTTTTAGCCCGACCCAGTGCTTATGTAACCGGGGTGTCTGTCTGTCCGTAATGCGATTACTGCACCAGTTCTTAACGGATTCAAACCAAACTTTGCACACACGTGTTTCATGGCTAGAGAAAATTTTTAAGTTGGAAGATGTGCGAAATCAATCCAGCCGTTTAGAAAGGGTAGGGGCTGGAAAAAAATTTGTATGAGCTCAAAACACTGCTGATCAAGAAAAAGTCGAAATGGGCTGAAAACTATTCAAGTTGGTTTTTAAACTCAATGTTCTGCATTACTGCAAAAGAGAACAACAATCGTAGGATGAGCAACTTTTGGCAGGGGCTAGAAGTTTTGTGGGCACGAAACTAGGCATACTTTAATTTTATTAAAACCGGTTGGAAATAGCTCGAAATTGTCGTCACTGCATTATGAAAAATTTCCGCTGAGGCCAGCAAAATTTAGAATAAAATTGTATTGTAACAAAACATGTTTTTTTTTCAATATAAAATTGTATAGACATAAAACATGCTTTGGAGGGATACAAAGTCAGCCAAACATAAATTAGGTTGAATGGGTTGATTGACTAGTTTAGTGGAAATAGTAACAATTAATAAAAACTCTTCATCCTCAGAATGTTAATTTGTGAGAATCAACAATTTATAAACTAATACTGGGTCGGGCTATATAAAGTTCCACCGATGAGTTTCACTCATAAAAATCCTAAATCTTGGTAAGAGTTGGATTCAATTTTAAGCAATAAATAACCAAATACCTGCATTTATCCCAAGTTTCATAGCCAATAATTTAAGACCGAAAAATAGTCTGACGACTCCTTTTTGATTTACGTGAGCGTTATGCATGGTAATGATTGTCCAAGAATACATACTTAACCATATATAAAGCCAGACGATGGAGGAGAAACTCGGATTTTTAACTTGACTCAAAGATAATATTCGGTAGATAAGGAACAATGTGTAACAAATTGCAAGAATAAATCCAAAATAGAACAGAACTTTTCGTAGTTTCCCTTTCCCAATTATAACCAATTTATTTTTATCATCCCATGAGTAAGGGATCGTTCCAACACGATTGAGATAACGGATAAAGAATCTAATCACGTCCAGTGTTACGTTTTCCAACATTCTGGAGGGATAAGTAGTAAAGGATTGATTGGGAATTTTACCACATTTATGGTATTTATACAATATTGTAGAACATAAAACCTTGGCCTAGTGAAGAAAAGTTTAGAAGGAACAATTATTACACATGTATTTACAATAATTTGAATAATTCAGAATAATTTGAAAACTATCAATATGTAACATGGGAAATAAAAGTACTCTTAATCCTTCCTTCTAAATTTATGTTTACTAGGCCAAGGTTTTATGTTCTACAATATTGTAAGGAACAGAAAGAACAATTAAGAGTGGATAACTTTGTTTCTTATGTTACATATTCTTATGTTACAAGTCTAAAGTGTAAAAGTCTGGCCTTGTAAAGTCTAAAAGGAAATGCTTTGCGATTGCCGAAGCAATTAGTTTAATTACTCAAGTTGACAAGTTTCAAGTGCAAGTGCAATCTGGAAAGATAAAAACCTCCTCTGCACTTTATATAACCCGGCCCCGCTTATTTCATGAATTGACCGTGCACAATTTTATAAGGTAGATTTTTCTAGTACATAACATAAGTTGCAGCAAAGGAATAATGTCTTATGGCCATTTATTCTGCTTCCAGATCACGAACAAGAAGAAGAACAATAGAATGAAGAAATTTCATTTGAATTTGAATAAATGATTTACAACTTCACAAATTGATATTTATTCATTGTTATTGCAGACGCATATCCAAGTTTTATGCAAAGTATTTATAATTAATCTCTTCTCAACAGACATGAGAACTTGCAGCTTTTGTTGCTGTAAATCCCAGGAACATTTAGCCAAGGAATAATAAATATTTTTGCAAAACAGTTCATATTATTCGCAAGTTATAAATCAATTATAAGAAATAAAGAGAAACACATTTTTTATGGATTAGAAATATTAAAAAAGATTATAAAGAATCCTCATTTGCAGCAGTGGATGAGGACAGTTTCCTGGGAAAATATTACATCCTTCGCCTTCGACTCTTTACGTTGGCCAGCAAAATGATTAAGGAAAAAGAAGGAAATTGAATATTACTGAAACTAAGCATTGTCCATTTGTGCTGATTTCTGTTTGTGTGTTTTTGCAAATTTATAGCCCTTGTGTCCAGCAGAATGGTGTGGGAATATGTATTTTCGTTTTCAATTATAAACTTAACTTTTAAACTAAACAAATGGTTTTTCTACCTAAACATCTTTTCGATACCTAAAAATCTAGAAATCGAAATATAGAAATACTGTTTTCACTTTCACTTGATTTAAAACTTGAATCGTAAAAATATTCGTACAAATATGTGTCAGTGTTTTTAAAAAGGGACCTTGTGAGATTTCCATGCATTTGCACGGGCTGTGTGTCTGTCTGTCCGTGTGTCCGACGATAACTTTCGAACGGGTCAACTTTTTTGGATTATTTTTTCGGCAATCAATGTTATTTGTCCATACGCAGGTCAAGTTCGAACATAGGCGCAATCGACCGCGCGCTTCATGGTAAGCGCGCACCGCGCACAAAGAACTTGAGTGAAAATATAGGGTAAATGCAAAGACTATGCCTAACTAGACAAGTAAATATGTAGTAAAAGTGTCAGTCATTTTGAACGGGGTATGAGACAGTTTGATTGGTTGAAGCGGGGTGACAAAATGTCTCAAACCCCGTTCAAAATGACTGACACTTTTACTACATATTTAACTATCTAGTAGTGCTCATGATCTTTGGGGTAAATGTAGTATCGTTGAAAAGGTCTTTGAAAAAGAAAAAGAACAGTACCAAATACGAATACGTGGTGTTGACCTTAATGGTCGAAAAACGGTCACAAAGATCCAAAAAAAAAACAAATGTAGTGTCTTTTCTCAATAAAATATGACGGGGAAGACGAATTCGACATGCAAAAGGACCTGTAACCTTGTCGTGACCATAAAGTTGTTTCACAACTTTTTTACACCGTCATTTAAGGGCGTTTATTTAAAACTGGTTACATGAAATAAATAATGTTAGTTCAGCGCCGATATTCAGCTTCATTTCTCAGTGGATTGTGAACCTATTTTCGCTAGAAGTTACAGCCACGGGATATGATTGAAAATCATTCAAAATACGGGCCATAGGTCGCAGTTCAAGATCAGCAACTGAAATTCCAAACAAGTTGTTAACTCATTGCACCCATAATTTTAAAAGGCAATGTTTGCCCTTAATTCCTACAAAAATTTAAATTGAATTGCTATCCCATAGTGACAAACTTTAGCACTTTGTAATCATTATACCTGAACCTTCTGCATGTCCATCACTCGATCGACCCCATCCTCCCAAAAAAGGTCTGGGTGGTCCTTGAGGGATGGTTGCCGGCCATCCATGCCCCGCCCTTATTGCCTTCTCCTCTGCCACACGTTTGTATTGGCAGCTTGCAAAACACAAGCTGCCTAATCCATTTACGGTGAAAAATGCTGCTTCTTGGCTAAGGTCGAATTCATAAAGTGCGGCCAAAGTGGCGATGCAAGAAAGAAGGGATGTGCAGCTGAAAATGCAGAGCCCTCCTCCAGAGGATTGAGCTGGCCCCATCCCCCCACCCGATAAAGATGAAGATGCCCCAGACATCATCATGTTTGAACCACCACCCCCTCCCAAAGCCCCTGTTTCCATAACTGGCCTGGATCCGTCGGATGTAGATTATTTAGAACTCTGTGGGAAAAGTAATTTAAACGTTAGATGGCGTTGGAGACGGATAATCAATTTTAAATTCAACGAAAATTTGGGAAATAATCAGAACATTGATGGGTTAATTTGAAACTAGAATTTCCTTGTCTCAAGATTAGTTTACCAAACTACCAAATTAATAGAAAAAACACAAACAAAACAACTTAATTTCTAATTATAATTCAATAATTCAGCACAACAAACTGGACAATGATTTAGCAATTTAAAATTCCAAATGCAAAATACAATTTAGGAAAAATTTTAACAGCTCCTTAAATTTTTTAGCTTGTCAAATTTTATTAGCGCCTGTTGGTCCAAAAGTTCCAAAACCAATTCACTTCTGTATTAAAATTTAGGACATAAATAAAATAAACAATTTACCTGGCAGTTTAGCTGGAAAAATTAAAATATTTTAATTAAAAACTAGAGGAATGCGTGTAGAGGTCTAACGGAAGTAAACTGCAAACTAAACAATGCAACAAGTTGCAGTTTTCTTTTGCTCTTCTTCTTTATCATCCAAGTTTGCAGTTTGTTTAGTTTTTAGGTAAAATAAAATCTGAATCATAATTCACAATGCACAACAAGTTTGCAGATTTAACTCCCCAAATCACAAAACATTTATCACACATCCTTTCTTTATCTAAAATCTACACTACTTGTGATGAGGAGGTAAAATCCTTTTCTTATCTTTAGATATACATCCTTCCTTTCTATAGTTTTTTATATTTAAATTTCCGATTTGAAAACTGTGATGTTTTGAAAAATAATAGGACATTTGAAATTTAAAATTTGAAATGTGAAATGTCGGCAATGTGGCTTGGAACCATAGCTTTGGATTTTTTCGCAAAAGTTTGATCCCTTTGTAAATTTGATCCTATGTATATTTAAACATGAAACTTCCAGCCTGATTAATTGATAACTTAAATTGGAGTCTTCTTTTTGACTTGATTTAATTACATTCAATTTCCCAGATTAGGATAAAGGTCATGTGCTTAACAAAATGAGTGACTGACCTTCTGACATTTATGTACATAATGTAAGGTAGGATGTAAAACTTAAGCTACCGCATTTCGTGAATTTAGGCTTGTAAAACGATTTATAAAATATCAAAATGTCAAAATGTCAGTATTGAATAAAGACAGGAACAAGAGGAGAATTTAAATTTTTGCAAATAATTTGCAAACTTTTGTACAGCAGCATTAGCTCATTTTTCACGGTATTTGAATTCTAACCCTTACCATTGTTGAGATTAGGAAACGAAAGCTATTCGATCGTGAGCTTTAGCTTGGGCTAAACTGCAAATGTCAAATTTGTAATGGGCACTAATGAGAGTATTAAAACAAACCAAGATTGCTTTAAAATACAAAAAAAAACGCATTTTAAAGATTTCCACTATAATAAAATGCAATGGAAGAACTAGATCATATATTTCGTCATTATAGTATTTATGTAGCTCTGTGCTTTGATAATATTTTCTCATTAATGAATATTAAGTATGTTTTACCAGCCTGAACCCGAACTTTGTTGCACGTCCGTTTATTAAAAATCAATGTTTTAGTAACCTGCTACTTAAATTTAATTACAAACACAAAATAATAAATTCTTGCAAGCCAGTAAACAATTTAAGAAAACACTCTAATTTATCATTTGTCCAATAATTCATACTTCATAATTATTGGGGCTAAATACCTTCGAATCTTCAACAATTAATATGCAAAATGCGAGTTTCAATTTTCCAATTTTTGCAGAAAATATCTGATCTTGAGTTTAATCTTTTACAAATCTAGAATAAAAATGAAATTTTTGTATTCATTGTCTGCGGGGCGTGGCGTGGAAGCGTTAAATTAGATGATACTTAAGAGCAGAAAAAGATTTTACGATTTATTAAATTACCCTAAAACTTTAATTACCTTAAAACTCAATTTATTGAAAGTGAATCCTCGTTGACATTGACATTTGAATGTAATAAATTTTTAAAAAATTCACTCTCTCGTCTTCAGGATTTAAATGATTAAGATATCATCTCATCCACCAGCCCATATCATGGGTAAATGTAAGCATTTAAAACAAGTTTAAAGTGCAGGTGTGAACATGTGAAGCATCTCCATATTTTACCCAAAATGCAACTTTGACGTTGATGAAATATGCATGCGTCGCGTGGCATACAATTGTTCACGCCTTGAGCATTTGTTGCCTGATAATCATCAACTTTTCTGGATTATGAGCATCAGTAATCAGTAGTAAAATGAGAACAGATATTCAACCACTGAAACTTATGAGTGATTCTCCTTAAAATCTCAATTAAGATTCAAGTCTTGAGAATCAGGATGCATAATTATTGGGCTACTTTTTATTAACTATACAATTTTAACTTTAAGTAGTAGATAATACTTATAATACTTAAAGTAGTACTTAATAAATTATAAATAAGTTGTTAGATCCGGTTTAATGGCGGAAATTTGTCGAGATTGACAATTTATGAGGAGACGTTAGAAATATCTGGTTATAAGCAGAAATATCTTGTTAATGGAAGGGCAAAAATATCCGGTTTTTATGTACTTTATGTACACTGATTAAAATAGTTCTGCCCCATAACCTTTCCTTTGGATAGAACCATGTACAAATTAATTGAACTTAAAATATATGCTGGCTAAATCTTAATGTAATTCAACCATTTAAAAAGATTTATTAGTTAATCTTAGCTCCTTAATGGAAATACAAGATTTGCATCCATCATCTTTTAAAGAATTGCAAACAATTTTAATATCTGTTGATTAATAGTTATCCAGATGAATGTAGGTACAAAAAAACTTTGGTAGATATAAGTACTTTAAACATTAAAAATGACAAAATTTCCAAAAACATACTCATTCCTAAAAATTTCCGCTTCTTTGTTACATCATCTTGTAACATTCGCAGAATTGTACTTCAACTTGATCTAATTGATTAGATTAATCTCCAATAAATATAAATTGCCGCAGGCACAAGTAAAACTGTTAACTACTGAATGAATTTGGCAGTGAATGGAGTCAAGGTACTTTACAAGTTGTGCATCACGTAGCCACAAACATAATAAAAGTCAATTGCTTGTTGTAGCCACTAATTAAATGCTGCTGCTGTTCGACCTTGCACTTCATCTTCTGGTCTCGCCAACATCACATGTAAGGAAGGAAGCGAAGGCTTTAACTGGAGCATCACCAACTCCAAACGGATGTAATGATGTGGCGGAGAACATTTTTTGCCATATGATATTTTAACCCCTGACCTTGATCTATGGCCAACATTACATAATCTTGTTTAAATATTACCATTTTGGATGAGATCTTTTAAATTTTGCATTTTTCGTCATACGGACAAATCCATGACAAATTCTAAGGATGCCGAATTTTAACAAAAATTGACTGAAATGTATGGATGCAATGCTGTTGTTTTTTTTTACTTTGTACGACAGTTGTCAAGTTAATTTTAAGAGACTTACAGACAGAGGGACGAAACATGTCTCGCATTGTAGCTGTTATGAATAAATAATAAAGTCTACAATCATTGCGTCACAACAATGAAAAAATTAGTTAGTTACTCATCTTATAAAAATGATCCATTTGTTCCGTCTGCTCTTTAGTTGTAAGCTAAATATTTTGGGAGTTAGATTAATCGTCGGTGGAGTAATTGATAATTTGCAATGTTTAGTTTAATTAATTTGTCCACACTGTTTGTGTTAATTGGATGGATTTCGGCTTATCCGGACGGAGCCCCAAATTTGGAGCAGGCCTGTTTGTATATGAATCCAAGTAATTTGCCCCCACAAACTGGACCCGCTCCCTTTTCCTTTATTCCCGACAAAACTGAGGTGAGTAAAAAATTGAATGGCACAAATCACAACAATACTTAGAAAATTTGAAGCCAAAATCTACTTACTTTCTAATATTGTCTAAATTTAGATGTCTGAAAAAATATGCAGTATTTTGTTATGCTCGCATACAATCATTTAATGAGAAATGATCAAATTTACACATTTCAAATTTTCTATTAATTTACCGAAAGTTTGAATAAATTCTGATTAATTTGCTGTATAAAGGGTTTCTTATTTTTTAAAGTTTCACCTGAAAATGATCTTAAAAAGAATTGGGGCAATATTTTATTTTTCTATTTATTTTAGGTGGGTCCTGGAGAAGAAATAAGATTTTCCGTTTCGGGTCTAGGACCTGGAGCCACATTTCGAGGATTTATGATCCAAGGCCGATCTCTCTTTAGCTACACTCCAGCAGGTATTTGAAAATTTTTAAAAAATTTATACGTGCACTAATGAATAACTTATTCATATTCTTTATAACAGTTTTTACCCTAAATTCTGATTTTTTTTGGATAAATTGAAATTTTTTTGGCAATTTTATTATTTTTACGCGTAGAATATATGAAGTTATAAAATATTTGTTTCATGCAGAAACCTACAAACTATATTTTGAACTCACCTTTAATAAACAATGCCAATTTGGAATATTTTAGGGACATTTTTGGACAGTTACAACGGTGTGGATGCCCACGGTGTGGATTGCTATGGAATCCCAAAATCGTCAATAACCCACACAAATAAAAGAGACAAACTTGCAATCACCGTCGTTTGGCGAGCTCCACAAACAGTTGGCACCTATCATTTGCTGTAAGTAAAAATTCTAATTTCAGACACAAATGAATCTCTCAGACAGACAGACAGACAAACAGACAGACAGACAGACAGTAATGAATAGCAAGAAGCATGATCTGATAGTCAAAGGTCAAATATTTTGAAAACTCCTACATTTTTGTCCTTATATAACTCTTTGTATTTTTCCAGGTCAACTGTTGTAGTAAATCAGCAAATTTTCTGGATTGCTCAGCCCTCAACTGCAATAAATGTTGTGGAAGTTCCAAAAGCCATTCAAAGTGCAAACACAACTTTCCCAACTAATCAAACTTTGGCTTCTCCAATTGTTGCTAACCAGCCTGAGCCATTAACGATAAACAGACCTCAACAATTGATTACTCAACAAAGCAATGGCCAACAATTACCAAGTAGAAGCCCAATAAACAATCCACTTTTGGCAAATTCTCCACTGCAATATCCACAATTTTCAAGTCCACAATTTGGGACGTCTCCTTTTGGATCTCCTCAGTTTGGGAATTACAATCCATACAATTACCTTTAATAAAGTAGTGAGCTTAAGATAAGTTAAAAAATGTCAGAATTGTTTTTGTTCAAATAATAATGGTTCAATTTTTTTATTTATGACATTAGAATAAAAATAATAAATAAACCGTTGTCTCCAAAAAATATGTGTGATTTAAAATTAGGATTCGAAATACGGAAATTTTGTTTTGTTTCGTTTTTTTTTTAATTTTGTACTTTGACAGTTCTCAAGATGTTCGTTTCTCTTGATGTAAAATTGATTTTACAACTAAAGTCAAGATAGTGTAACTGATTACTAAACTTGTTTGCTGAGAATAGCTTCATTTTCAGCTTGTTCCCCTGTTTAATTCCTTGTGCAATAAATAATTGAAACTGATTAAACATTGAGATAGGACTAAATATTTAGGTGGACAAGATTCCTTTAGCCCAAAACCAAGAATGTTTCTATTCATAGAAAACAATTTTCTTAAACAGTGCTACTAAATATGTTGATTAGAAATGTAAAATCAATTTTGATCCACATAAATTCCAAATAATTACTAACCCTTTAAAACCTGCAAAGTTTGTTAGTTGAAAAGACAAATTTTTATGATGAGATATGAGTTTAACTTCTGAGAGCAATAAATTTTATTGGAAAATTTACACATTACTACAAAAAGTCTACTTTAAATTTACCAAGTATAACTGTAGTTGCTATCAATTAAATAATTAATTCGCTCAAATTCAGCATGATTTTCTCAGCATGGTGAAATCAAATAATTACATGATTACAAGAAACCGAATGCTTAAGATAATTAATGGCTGGTTTTAGCTGTTGTAAGCCATAAATTAAACCTTCCTCAATTTCCAACTGCGTGTTAACAATTTCGGGGAATAAATTAAAATATAAATAGAATATCTCCCAGCATTTATGTCTTTTAACCTCATTTTCCCCTCAAAATTCCAACATTCTTCAATCAGCCTTCAAAATGTTTGCTACAACCTTCTTCAAGTTTTTCGAACAGTATATTTGGATAGCTGAAAAACTTGTGTGCATTCCGTACACTTTTGATCATGTTTCCAAACGTTTGTCAGTCACCCGTTCATTTCGTACAGCTTTGAGTTTTAAAATTCAATGCATTTTGCACGTTTTGTACATTGTCACAATTATTTTGGCGTTGAGCGATGCTCGTTTTAAGATTGGGGAAAAATTACAAAGTCTCGTGTTCACCGTTGCATTTTTAATTACCTTGGGAACGAGATGGAATTGGAGTTTGGATAATGGCTGTTGCCAAGTCCTTAACTCCATTTGGCTTTTTGAGGAAAGATTGTTGGGATGTGGTAAGTATTTGATGACTACAGTAATAATTAAAGTATGAATGGCTAACAAAAAAATTTATTGTTCCAAAAATAGAAGATTTTCTTTCAAAGAAAGTAATATTTGCCATTTTTTATGCCGTTGGAATTAGAATTCACATATTTATGAATTGAAAAACTCTAACAAAAGGTTAATTCTAATGGCCAAAGTTAAAAAAATGATTTATACCTTTTAAGAAATTGATTTTGGTTAGAATTTTTGGTAAATTTGCTAAATTAAGGCCAATTTTAAATTTTTAGTTGAGCCGGAAATAACATTCCAAGATCGAGTGATGCGAGCAGTTTTATCCGCCCTGCGACTTTCCATTCCATTGTTCCCTATTTTCATATTTTGCCTCCTTTCCACTTCCCCCTGCGCCGTCCCCTTCATTTGGTCGCGACTCCATCCCTGCGCCGCAGTTGAATGGGGCAAAACCCCCCTTTTGGGATTGGTATGGATAGCAACAATAAGTTTCGAAACTTGGATGGCGACAGTGATGCTCGTGTCTTGCGCCCTACCCGTCGCTTTTATTGGATTCATTGGCGCCACCTGCATTTTGGACTATCTTCATATTTTTAAACGGTAAGCTGGAGAGTTTTAGTATTTTGAATACTTATAGAGCCCCGTGTTGAATGAAATAAAGAAATGGCCAAATTTTAAATTTCGCTTTGCATTTTGGGTTTCACAAATTTACTAGAACCAAGGGTATACTGTTTACTATTTAAATTATCGCTTCTTTGTTTCGAATTATGGATTGTAATTGTCGATTATAGAATCGTGTCTGGGCAAAAAAGGTCAAAAAACCATTTTTGAACTAAGCAATCCTCAAATTTTTACGATTGAGTCTCTTTCACGATTTTTAAATAATTTTTAATAAATATTTACAGGAAATTGAGGTCGGAATTTCTCCGCACAAGTTTCGCGACCCATTTCAAACTGTACCGGGAAATAAACGTTTTGAACCAATTGATGGACAATTTTGCGGGGCAAAAAGTGACCCCTTTTGTAATCACCTGCGTCCCCGCAATTCAACTTCTTAGCCAATACACTTCAATTAGGCTCCATTCCACGATATCGATGCCGGGGTTTTTAATTTTCCCGATGATCCTTGTCAACAGCGCCTTCGTCAACATGTCCGTATTTACATTTGGATCATGGATTAATAGCAAATCCAAGTTTTTGCTGTTAAAATGGAATCAGTTGCTAGGCAACGAGAAAAGGGGGTCAAGGGCTAAGCGGCAATTAAGGGCTTGTTCTCCGCTAAAGATGACGGTGGGGAATAATTATTTGGAAGCTGGTACTGCGCTAGTCATACAAAATATTTGTATGAATGCTACCGTAAACTTGTTGTTAATTAGAGGATAATACAATTATACATAGTAAAATTGATTGGGAATGAAGATGAATTAAATTGCTTTAGCAATATTCTGGTAAAAATGTTGGAAAAATTTGTAAAACTTATCACACCCATTATTGATAAATAGTAATTTCAATAAAAATGTCGAACAGCACAAAAACCCAAATTCATTCCTCTATTACTATAAATTTTTTGTTATGGAAATTAAACAGATTTTGTTTTGTAAAATTGTCTTTAAATCTGTCGAGCTTGCAATTTTTGCAAACATTTGATGTTCTAACTTTTACATTGCAACACCAGAAATGAAGGGAGCAATTTTGGCAGCATTGTTTGTCGCCTGTGTGTTGGCATTTTGTCAGGGTCTGTCGAGAGTTGGAAGAGTACGAATAAACTATTTTTGGGCTGGACCTGAAGGAACAATTAAGGTACTGATTTTCTTTAATGTGAAACTGCAAATGAAAAGAAACTTTGATATCCATTTTCCTTTAATTTTCACATGCTTTGTAAAATGCGGGTAAAATGGCAGAATAAATTTAGAATGTTGAAATTTTAAAAATTGCTGATGAAAACAAAAATTAAAATTCTTTTTTACATGGAGCAACTTACAAGGAAACTGATTGCTTAAATATATATTTTTAAACAGCCGGATCAACTTGAGAAAATCTGCTCAAAAAACAACATGACAGTGGTAAATCCCGACACGTTTTTAAACGACAGGGAAATGATTGCGGCGATTGCAGCCACGAGAAGAGTAACCGGCCCTTCCCTTCCTCTCTGCAAATTGGAAGAATTTGATTATTTTGGGCAAGGATATTGAAAAAAAAAATAATTGTGTATACACATATTGCATTGTAATCTGGCAATAAAGAAATCTATAATAATAAATGCTAAAATTTTACGAACTGAGGTAAATGTACAAAAAACTGACGAGGGAAAGTTTCGAAGGCGTATCAGAATCAAATGATTTCATTCTCAAACCATCTTACGATTAGCCAAACAAAAAGATTTTAAAGGAAATTTGATATTTGGAAAATTTACTATGTAATCACCTAGGATTTACAAATATTTTCTGCATTTCATGTCAACATGTTCACATCGTTCCATAAAGCAAAGACATAAAAAAGAAGAAATTAAATAAAACAAATTCGAATATATTTTAATGGTTCACAAAAAGTATTTTACACATGGGGGACTATTTGAGCCCGGATCACAGTCGTGACCCTTGGGTCCGAATTTTCGACCCCCTTTATATATGTTGTTAGGCCCATCATTAATAAGCTAAAAAAATATTTTTTTTTGAAAATCGAAGTTGTTATGGGGGTGGGCGGAGGGGTGTGGTTATAAAAAATACCAATTTAGCATCAACTTGGGAAGCGTTTTATTTAGCCGATATAAAACGTACAAAGCTGAAAATTAGCTTAAATT
>JAQIXN010001529.1:0-17523 GCA_034698145.1 Proisotoma minuta
ATTGCAGTGCTCGGGTTGGAAAAAGATGTGAAAACAGCTATTTGAAATAAAAACAAATTATTTAAAATAATATTTCAAGATAAAATTACGCGTATACATATTTTATACAACCATTTTCTTTGGCAAAAAAATGCAAATGCATTTTCAAAAAATTAGTTTTATTTGTAAAAATAATAATTTACTGTTACAATTTACTATTTGGCAAAAAATTGGCTATTCTGTAAAAAATTACGTGTAAAACGTGTAAATTACGTTAAAAAGTGTATAGTTAGTTACCTTTCTTTTGGGTGCCGATATCTGAAGTAAATACTGGATTCCCTTGTGGGTCTAAACTAAGACTGCCTTTTTGGGGCTTCAGACCTGGAACTAAAGGAGTGATAAATCCTTCGCTAATTTCACCCGCAAGAAGTTTCCCCATGTCGTCAGGATTTGGAGTAAAACTATATTTTGTAGTTGAAGAAGCCACACTACTCGTGGTCGTTGAGGAACTGGTACTGCTGCTGGTCATTGTAATGTATCCGTTAATCACTGAGGATGGATTTTGTGAAGGTGAGAAAATGGCTGGTGTTTGTGGTTTTGGATCTAAGTTTATCTTTAGGGGAGTGTCCGCATCCACTTTACCCGTTGACGATGGAATACTTACGGGAATGGGAGTGGAACCATGTATTGCTGTCACTATGCTGCCTTTGTTTATCCCCTTGGTCAAAGTAGTAGTAGTAGTAGAAATTTGGGAATTTTGATACAAAGGTACAAACGTTTGGGAAACAGGGCTAAAAGTACCAGGAATTGGAGTGTTAGGGGCTGAATCCAAATAAAGATTTGCTGGCCCTGGAATTGATTGTGGGTCAGGTGCAAACGCTAATGAAGGCGTGGAGACTCCTCCATCTTTAGACTGCGGTTTGGTAATCACCACAGGAATTGGTGAAGAAGGATCTGTAGGGATTATAACTGCATTTACGGGTGGATCTCCTGGTTGAATTGCATTAACCAAGTCATCTGGAGAGTTTGGCTGAAAGATCCCTCCTTCTTTTGCGTCCAAAGTGTCTCCAGCTCCAGAGTTATAGATGTAACTCCCACTGATTGTAGTTGTTTTTGAAGAACTTGACGAAGTGAGAATGAGTACGGCTTGTTTCCCAGTCTCGCTAGGACTAGCACTCGGAATGAATTTAAACTTGTTCCCGGCGTCAGCTACAAAACTCCCTTTTGAAGCTTTCACTCCGATAGTGTCTCTTAAAAGTATTCCACCTGTCAACGACTGAGGCATTTTGGAAACTTCAGATGGATTTGGTTGAAAAACTCCATTAGAATAGGTTCCACTTATTTTTAGGCCAGCATCGGGAAAGAAGAGAGATGTCATTCCCATTTTTTGGCCTTCATTTTGGGGAACAATCCCCATTTGAAACAATGCTCCATTCTTATTTCCCTTGTCGTTATTGATTGTTACCTGAATAGAAGTACTTTTTGTTGCGCTTGAAGACGTGGTTGTTGTACTAGATGTAGAAGATATTGATTTGGTTACAACGAAAATGGACCCTTTTACTTCTCCTGTTGCTGGAAGAAATGAAGCAAAATTAAGATCGTCGGGTTTAAAGGTTAGTGGGTCAAAAGGTCGAGTTGGTGCTGGAGGCAAAGTTGTCCCCGAAAACATTTTGTCTGGCGTTGAGTCTAAAACAAAATGAACGCCTTGTTTTGTAGCCAGTGGATCCACTACAAATGACAAACTATTTAGCAAGCTTTCATTTGATGATTTGTGGATTATTGATTGGAAAACTTTATTCAATGACACAAAACTTGGTTCTGTGATTGCAAAGGTCATGATACTTTCGGTTGAGCTTTTACTCATCAGACTCTTGAGGTCTTCTTTATTATTTGGAGTAAAAATTCCAGGAGCACCGGCGTTGGCACCTTCAGGAATCTCAATTTTCCCATTAATTCGAAGTGAAGGGTTTCCTGCAATAAAACCCACGGCTTCCACCACGTTTCCTTTAAATAGACAAATTAACAAGTTTCTTTATTTTTCCATTAAATTATTCAAAGAATATATCTTACCAAAAGATGCTGGAGCTGGGATAAACGAAGGTTGAGAACCTGGTGTTCCTGACGACGGATTTATGCTTCCTTTTATCGGGACGCTTCCAATAATTTCGGAAACAACCCAGCCTGGCGTTTCTTTGGCGGGAATTTTTATGGAATCAATTTTGGAAACTTGGAATGTCGTAGAACTTGTGGAAGTTGTGGAAGACGAAATCTCAACCTCGGAAATTGAGCCATAGATCCGGAGTGATGGATTATCCAATGGAATGAAGTAAGCTGGTGTTGTCGGAAGTGGGTCCAGTCGAACAACCACCGGATTTGTAGTTGAAGAACTGGACACTTCAATTGTTGACGTTAGCATCTTTGTCCCATGCTCTGTTAGGGTTACAACAGCTTTATAAAGTCCAGGACCGAGATTAGCTAGTTCGGACATAGAATGGGGGACAAAAATTGCTTGCCCTCCAGCTTGCTTGCTGGGGGTAAATTTGCCGTTTAGACTAATTTGACCGTTGCCATTTGATACTGTAATAGAAGACTCCACTGTCGCTTTTTCATTCACAACGGTAACAGACGCAGTTGTGCTCGTTGAGCTCATTGTGAGGAAGGAAATTAGAGGTTGAACTCCCGGAGTAGTTGATATAATTATTCCTGGAGTCCCTTGAGGACCAACAATGTTAGCAAGGTCAGAGGGGTTATCTGGTACAAATGTTGCTTGTTGACTGAAAAAACAGTATTTATACTATTAACAGACGCAAACGTAAATATGTAGTTAATGAAACAAATTACCCATTTACTGTTGGAATTTGCGTTTTTCCCTTGATTGTTATGTGTTCTGCTCCAAAAGGAACGAAATAACTCTGCCCACTTCCATCAGTCGGTGTCGTTTCCAGCAATATTTGAGCTGGTTGACCTGAGTTAGAAGGAGGCGCTAATTGAGCTTTTTGTGGGAGAAAGTTTGGCACTGAGGGGATGATAAATCCGTCCACAGGCTTGGCTGGAAGCTTCCCAATATCTGAAGACGAAGGAGTGAACTTTCCAGGAGACCCTACGAAAAAAAAATATATTCAAAGTTATCTTGAAATACGCCTTTTTCACAAAATAGTATTGGTGAAACCTGGTTTTGGCTCTTCATATACTCCATTTAAGGTCAGCGTGGGTTGATCGGAAGGACGGAAAATGGCTTTAAAAATTAATGTTAAAAAAATTAGAGCCTATATATACACTAAAACCTAACCTGGGGTGACGGGCTTTGGGGCCTCTTTAAATTCTATAGGCTCTTTTGGGAGTGATCCCTTTGGGGGTGCTGTCAATACACCAGGGATGCGAATTTCAGGGCTCAACTCCGAAGTTATTACGCCAGTCAGCGACCCAGAAGGAAAGTCTAAAGCGTTTAAATTTAAGCAGTATTAATTCATTTTCGTGTTCTACATATTTATAAGTAACAAATTTAACCAACTTTCACTCAATGGTTGATCTGGAATGAATTTCCCCATCTCTTCAAATTTTGTAGGAAATATATAGCTTCCATTTATCGTCTTTTTAGTACTTTCTACTACAAAAGTAGCTGCAATTTATACATAAAAAAAGTAAGATCTAAAAAAAAGTTGCCGGCAGATATAAATTTAACTAACAAGTAATGGCCTGATTTGTTGTCACAGTTTGAAACAAACAGAATGGCTGTCCTTCACCAACAAATTTTTTGAAGACTAGTTTGAGGGGGGGAGCGTCGCCGTCTGGAAGGAAGGCCACTCCTGACATACCCCCTTTGTCAGCAAGAAGACTTAGAGCCTTTGGGTCTTTAGGGTAAAAGCGCCCTGGGGTATTGGGGTCATCTTTTGACAACGTCCAACTACCAGCAATATTTATTGGTGGCTGTCCTTGTCCTGGCGTCAATATAAATGTTCCATCTTGAACAATAGTCGAAGAGGAAGTCAAAGTTGTTGTTGTTAAAAGGGCTTCAGCTTTAAATGTTGGCTGTGGATTTTCGGCTGACGGTGGTGAAATTACACCTTTTACAGGTTCTGAAGAAAATGCGTCATTTTTCACAATTTCACCCAGCGTTTCCCCAAACGGGATCAAGGATTGATCGCTTGATAAAGGCGCGAAAATACCAAGTCCGCCAGGAAAAAGAGGATCTTTGTACTTTCCTCGGATTCTTGTCAACTCTGAATTTTGGGGAAAGAATGTAGCTGAAAATGTTTAAAAGTATGTTAGTTTCAAGTCTCTTTGTACATAGTAATCAAAATATTCAGAACCTTCTACTGCAAACACATCAGGAGAAAACGAAAATTTCTGATCTCCTAGAAGAAAAGTCCCCATTGTTGGTGAAATTTTTGCATCAACCGGCACCTTTTAGTAAAAAAAAAATATAATTATAATTCAGGTTTCGTCGTTTCAGCCTTACAATTTTTCCTCTGTACAATGCATCCTTAATGCCTTTAAGAGCTGCTATATTTTCAGGGACGAATGCGCCATCGGCTCCCGGAGCTTTAGGAATTGTGTACATTCCACTAATTTTAGTTTTCGTCTTTTCATTTATAAATTCAGCTATAGATTTACAAAAAAATGCAAATGTTGTTATTATTTTTTTTTAATTTCTTGTAATCACTCCTACTACCTTTGTAAGTTTTCTCTAACGGTTTCGGTACAGAAAATACAATCTGCCCATTGATAATTGTCGAAATTTGTATTGAAATTCTTGTGTACGTAGTAATTGTCTTTGTTGAAATAATAGTTCTCGTTACAATGATAGTTGCAGGGCCGGGTTTCAGCTTTTCAGAATCTTTTATATTATCTGGAACAAAATTTGTCGGTTTGTTACCGAGCATTGCAACATCAGAGTTGAAATCGACGCTTCCAGAAATGCTTTCATTGACTCCATAAGACATCAACACAGCCGCTAGACTGCCAGGCCTAATTCCTTTGAAAGAACATACACTTTTTTCTGGATCTGTAAAACAAACTAAAGTTCCACTCTGCGGGGCTGCTCCTTTTGGAATGTCAGGGGTGAAGACAACTTTAACTGGCCCCTCCCTTACTTGTTGGGGGTTGTAGGGTCGGAATTCTAAGGGAGGAACTGGAGCTTTTGGATCTTCCACTGCTGCCTTCCCTTGGGATATAAGCCCTTGAATTACTATTTCGTCGTTTGATATTAGCGTCACTTTGCCGGACATTAGATGCGAAGGGTCTGGAACAAGAGTTGTGGCGTTATCCTTTCCGTGTACAAGAAGTACGCCGTGTCGATCGGCTGAGCCTGGAATTGATATTTTTCCTGGTGTATGTACCCCATGGGGAATTTGATAAGGAAAATCTGGGATGAATGTCAGGGCATTTTCAGTTGTGTTTGTTGGCCCTTTCATTTTACTGATTACAGAGCCACGGATTGGGTTGGCTGGATCCGCGTCGGGTATGAAAATGGTGGGTGAATCTGATGAAAATGATGCAGGTCCGTTAATCCCATTTTTTGGTGGACCTAATGACCCTGTTGTCGGTTGTCCTTCGGAGCCAGTAGTAGGGGTGATTTTCCCGTGCATTACGGTTTTAGGCATATCGGAGGGATTGGTAAAGTGAAATTGATCGGGTGTCGCCATCAGGGGAGATGGTGAAAATGTGCCTTTGTAAGACTTTTCTGGATTATTGTCAGGTGTGAAGATAGCTAAATTTTTTAATAAAAAAAAAGATAAGTCAAGACATTATAATGAATTTTTAACATTTTACCTGAAAATGACCCGGGTAAATCAACGTTCCAGATTAAACTACCATCTTTAGTAACTTCAACCCTTCCAGTTTGTATTGTTCCTGATTCCAAGACAAGCTGTCCATGTCCTCCACCGCTTTTCGTAAGATCTGCAGGATTGGAAGCCTTGAAAATGCCAGTTTTTCCATTCTCTGGAGTAATGTAAATTCCAGAAACCGGTGCTTGTCCTCCTCCGTCCAAATGAATCGTCCCATGAATCGTCCCATCAGGATCTTTTTGGAAGGTAAACTTTTCCCCTTCAAATTTTAGAATTCCCATAATTGGAGGAGTCCCAGGAGGGTTTTGGACATTGAGCTGAATATGAGCTTCCCCTTTTGGAAATGTCTCTGGATTTAAAGGCACAAAATTTGCTGGCCCACCTGCAATTAGAGAGGGTGTCCAAGTTCCTAAATAAGCCAAACTTGGATTTTCATCAAAATAAATGGAAACTGAAGAAGCTCCTTCCGGCGTGGGAGAAAATGGTGCTGGTTGATCTTTTGCAAGTGGAGGGGATAAGATCCCATGAATTTTGGCCATTCCTGCTTTATCTGAAATTATGGTGCCCATTGTTTTTGTGAGAGACAAGCTGTTTGCAAACTCTTCAGAGTTTAGTAAAGTAAATGTCCCTGGCTGTCCCTTTTCTTTGCTGGGTAGAAATACACCGCGTAGAACAGCATTATTTTCGCCGTCTGGTACAAAAGAACCGAGAGATGAGCCTTCAGGATCCGGCGTCCAGACCAGTGGTTGACCAGGGGCCCCACTAATTGTAAGTACTCCATGAGGCTGGAACCCATTTGCAACATTTGGCACAAGTGTCCCGCTCATCGGAAGATTAAGTGTTTGAGAAGAATCAGTTAAAATGACTTCTCCTGAGACCTTTCCTGGCACAGGTGCATTGTAAACTGATTTAATCACAATGTCAGGGCTGGAATCCGAGTGAAAATTTACAGAAATGCTGTTTTTAGGGTAGGATGTAAAAATCCATTGTCCAGGGTTCGAGCCAACTTTCAAATTGCCAGACAGTGCGACCCCAGTGGATAATGAAAAACTTCCGTGCATTTCTATTGTCGTCGTAGTAGTAATTTGAGAGAACACTTGGAGTATCCCAATTGTCTTTTCTCCTTCTTGTGTTGGTGTAAATAGGCCATGAAACTTGAGGGGAGGATCTGATACACTAGATAAAAAAGTACCTAGTGATGATCTTGGTGGGTCGATCGTTAAATCTACAGGAGCAGCACTGCTGCAACCAAATAGATCTTGCGATGAAGGCTCAGGACCCATGAGCACGGAAATTGGTGGCATTTGACTATTTGTAAAAGTAATTTTCCCATGTGATTGAGTAGCAGGGAGCATGTTGGCTTTCTTTGGTTCAAATTTTGTATTTGCTGAAATGTAGAGACCCGGAATTGGTGTTGAAGAGTCATCGATTAAGTAGGAGGCTGCATAAGAATCCTCAGGATCTCTAAATTTTCAATAATTTTTTTAGAATCAAGTTGAAGATTTTTACAGATCAAAAACATATTGCATAACATAATATCTTCACTTATTTACTTGACAAACAAAAATGTTCCTCCTGAACTCGTTGGGGAGCAAATTGCCCCTAAAATTAGAATCCCTTTATCTAATATCGTTCCTCTTGTTTTCCCTTGGGGTAGATGAGTAGCATCGGCAGGGACAAAACCTTGCGGTAAACTTGGATCTGTTTTCGGCATTAGCGTTCCAATAATTGGAACTCCACCTTCACCTACAAATTTCACAGGGATCGAGCCCTGCAAATTAATAAAACATAAATAAGCCCGATTCTGAAAACATTGGTAATGAAATAGTAATAATATGCACCTCAGGAAAAGTAGAAAACGAGAACGGTTTATTAATTTCCTTTGGTTGATGAAGTGTTCCAAGTCGATCAGGGCTACCCTCGACTTTAATTGTCCCTGAGATACTTGTCGTCGATGATGAGAATCCAGACATAGCACTACCGACCTCTATCTTGAACTCAATACCGCTTTGGAGGAGAAGAACCGTTCCGGGGATAACTTTTGAAGGATCTGAGTGGGGTGTGAATATCCCTTGTGGATCAGGAAGCGCGGACGCGGGGCTATTGGGTTCGCTTGGGGTAATTGTCGCAGTTAATGGCTTTCCCCGACTAGGATCTACCGGAGATATTGTCCCACGGATTGGAATATGCGCTGGGGGGATTTCTGCCACACTGGAAAATATGAATTGTCCTGCAACTGAAGGAAGGATGGATGGTACAAAGATCCCTCCTTTTCGTTCCCCAGTCACATCAAGTAAGAATACGGCTGGGTAAGAATTTGGTGGATCTTGACTGAAATCTCCATTTACTATGTCAAAACGCCCAGTGATGTTTGCAGCAGCTGAGCGTAGGATTGTACCTCGAACAAAAGGTTTGTTTTGTAGCTCAGGGCTTGTTGGGTTTGAAGGTTTGAAGTTTCCAGCTTCTGATGGAGTATCTGGTGTTTTATAAGTTCCCGGAATTGCGGCATTTGTCCCATCAATTATGAGTTTTGCTGGGGATACATTAGCCGGGTCTTGGATGAACGTAATTGGTGCGAATTTTTCTGGCGAGTTTGAAGGTTTTAATGTTCCGCAAATTGTTGTAGATGAGCCTTGTGAACTTGTGGTAATCATCACTTGTCCGTGAACTTCAGTTTTAATAGTGTCAGACTGAAGGTTGAGGATGACTGTCCCCCCTCCTCCTGGATTTGAAGAGGGTACAAATATGCCAGGCAGTCCGGTGGTAGAATTAGTATCCAAATATAATTTTGCTTCCACTGACTCTATGGGATCTTCTTTAAAGCCAACAGTCCCACTTTTGGGATCAAGAGTTAATGTACCGTGACGGGTTTCAAAGCCAGATTTGTCTGGTACTATATTGCCTCTAATTGTAGTTGTTGTGGTATATTTCGTCGTAAATTCTGTAATACTGAAAAATTTGAATATGGATGTCACTGTTTTGGTAGTTGTGATAATGTAGACTCCTTTAAATCCTAATTTTGGGTTGTCGTCTGGCTTAAAAGTGCCCAAAAGAGAGCCCTAGCAAAATAATCATGCTATTTAGTTTTTATATATACATCTAAGAAAGTAAGAATTATTTCATCTTTACCTCAGGGTCTTCGGTAAAAAGAAGTGGAGAGTTTTTTATGCTAGACTCTGAAAGCATTCCGTGAATTCGACGGCTACCACTAATGCCCAACGCAATTGTCACTGGGGTAGGGAGTTGAGGGACCTTTGATCGGTCCACAGCCAAGAATTTTGCCCCCGTGTCCCCTTGAGCTGGAATGTATACACCAGAAATTATGCCAGTTTGGACTGCCAGAGGGTAAATAGTTGCCTTGACCGTTCCCGGAGGATCAATCTCCACTTTGAGATCTGAAGCATTCCCTCCAGTTGGAGTCAGAATCACTGGAAGAGGTTCAGGAGAATTTGATGGTTGCCTGCAAAGAGACAAAAAATAAAAGTTATGAGAAGGAGTGCATTATCTAAATGAACAAAACTTTCTAGTGCCCTTCAATAAATCTTTTAAAGAGACTCTCTAAAATTTCTCATCCATAAGCAATTTGAGATTTTTTAATACCATATTCCAATTCCTATATACTATGGATTTTTTCTGCATAATTTTCTCTAATTGCATAATTAAAACCCCAAATTCCTTATAAAAACTCACAATTGTCCATGAACACTTTGTCCAGGTATCTTTGACGTTTCAGTTATTCTAAAGTTTCCGGGCTGGCCTGCCATCGGAATAAACAGTCCTCTAATTACTTCGCTTGTGCTTGCATCAGATGTAAATTGGGCTGGAATTGAACCTTCAGGGTCTCTTTTAATTGTTCCTGTGGCAGGACTAAATGTCGCATTAAATGGTCGCGCATTTCCCTCAGCTCTAGCATCCAACAATTGTCCATGAACTGGCTGTAAAGGTAATGCACTTTGATCTGAGGCTTTGAAAACATCAGGTGGACCAGGGACAAAAATGCCTCGAATTATTGCTAAACTCGCGTTAGCGTTGATACCATCTATGACAAAATGTGCAGAATATGAACCAAGAGGATTAGGAACCCAAAGATGGGAACTTGTGGGTGTCTTTTTAGGTGAAAGTATTCCCTCCACAATGACTTCTTTTATAGTTAGTTGTCCTCGCACTTCTTTATTTAAGGGTAGGTCTCCTGCCGTAACTTGAAAAGGTAGACTTCCTGCCAACAATGATTTTAAATTTGTAGAATTTGATGCAGAAAATGCCATTCCTGTTATTATTGCTAGTTTTTGATCTTGGTCTGGTGTAAACTTTCCTAAGTAAGCTCCTGGGGGATCAATTGCAAGTCCCCATTTTCCATCTTTCCCAGGATTTAACGTTCCGTGTAGTTCCTTTTCTCCGGGAATTTGCAACGATCCTGAAACAGGGTTTGGAGGAATCTTATAATCGTCATCAGGACAAAAAAGGTCAGCTATAGCTGAAATCGCAACTAGTGCAGCTGCTTTAATTGTCCCAATAATCACGTTTCCGTTATCGAGAGTAAGCGTGGCGGGCCTGTCAGGGCTCCAAATTAATGGAGAAGCCGAAGAAGGCCCAGGGGATAATGACCCTCTTTGAGTTTGCCCATTATCAATGCTGATTTTGCCATGGGTTGACCCCAAATTTGCTGTTACATCTGAAACTTGAAACTTTCCTGTTAAACCAATTTCAGTTGGAGGAAGAAAATAGCCTTTAACTCCTGTCCCTTCCTTTTGTCCATCTGCCAAGAATTCAGAAGGGAGTGAACCCTCTGGGGTTGAGTAAAATTTGAACCCGTCGCCTTCTTTTGCAGGGGGCTCAAGTCGGCCAGTGGTGCTGGGGACACTTGTTATGTTGTTACTCTCTTTTGGTACAATTTTACCAAACACGGATTTGGAAATTAGAGCAGAATTCGCTGCTGAATTGGGCTTAAAAACTCCAGCTCCGTCCTTGGAACCTTGTTTAACGGTAAGTATGCCGACCACGCTTTGTTCTGGCGTTAGATCGGGATAAAAAGAAACTTCAATTGATCCTGGGGAATCTATAAAATACCGTTAAAAATGCGTTAAATGCGTAAAATGCGTTAAAAAAATTACGTAGAATAAATTGTTTCAAATAACCCACCGACTAAAAATTCCCATTGGAATACATCAGTGCTGATTGTACTGGTAGTACTACTAATTGTCGTAATGTTTGTATATCTTAGAAATCCAAAGAATGATACTGCATCAGGAGGTCTTCTAGGCACTACTTTCCCATGGATCTCTGTCTTGGGAACCGTATCTGGTTTGTAAGGTTGAAATTCAGAAATGAGTGACCATTGACGAAGCAGTCCTGTCACTGAAGGTCCAGGTTGAGATGGAAAAAATTCTGCAGGGACAGCTCTGCAAATAAACCAATTATTAATCATGCCATCATAAATTAAAATCTTCATGTTCTCTCAATAATATCATAAATTAAATCTCAATTTATATGTACCCTTCAGAATCCAGTATAAAAGATGAAAATTCGCTGGGGTTGTTTGAAGGGTTCAAAAGCCCATGTGGCTTTTCCATATTGGGATTGCAAACAATGGTTCCAGGGCTGGGGCCTTGGATTTTCCCAAAATCGGCAGGATTCAACGGCTTGAATTGTGCTTTTGATTCTGCAGGAACATAAACACCTCGAATTGCAAACTGAGAGAGGGCATCTGCAAAAAATGAGCAAATGACGGAATTTTGAGGATCAGGAGCAAATTTGAGCAATGTTCCTTCGGCCGTTAAAAGTAAACTTCCGTGAGCCTTTGCAATTTCCCCGGTCGCTGGAAGTTTTGGAAGGGCTTGACTTATTATTGGGATAAAAGTGTTGTCTCCTTCAACATAAAGTCCTTTTATTGGCTGAGTTTGAGATAGATCTGGAATGAAATCTTCTAACAGGCTTCCCTCTGGATCGAGGGTGAGCTTTAAGGGTGGAGCTGTTGTTCCCATTGGAAATTCTTCCAGGCCTTCCAATACTCCAGTAAGAGGGATGGCGGAAGAAGGGATCTTTAGAATGCCGTGGGAATTGGATCTTGGAACAGCTTTGATATCGAATGGTTTAAATGTAGGGCCAATGGGTCCTTGTGATGGAGTGTAGACGCCTTGAATGGCCACACTGCTTTGGTCACTAGTAAATGTTCCTGTTAAATTAGAATTTGGTTGGATTATCGAGTCATGAGTTAAATAAACTAAAGCTATATAATTGCTTCAAAGTAAGTTATTTAAACCTGTGGTAGTTCCAGGTGGTCCTGAATTTAAGGTTATCTCTTGATTTGGCCCGCCTGGTTTTGGTCCCAAGGTAGCTGGTTTAGGAGGTGCATTTGGTTCAGCCTTGTTCACAATGCTTCCAACCATCTCAACAGGCTTTAATTCATCAAAGTCATCAGGATCAGCTACAAAACTATCTGGAAACCCCGGGATCGATGACTGAATACAAAGTCCCCCAATTTTAGCCCCTGCATTCTTATCTTCCAAGAATGCGCATAAATATGATCCTGGTGGGTTTTCTTTCCAGGAAAAAGGCAAATTTTTAGGATTTGGACTTAGGATTCCTGATTGAGCCTCGGCATTTCCTTCTCCGATAATTTTTCCACGGATATTTCCCCCTATTGGTAGTTCTGTAGGCCGGTTTGCCCTGAATTGAGGAGTAGGTAAAACGGAGGCTGGAAGTAGCACCCCTTCAATTATTAGGGTAGCGTTTTTTTCTGGGATGAATTTTGCTAGTATTGAGTTGAGAGGGTCAGGTTCGAATTGAAGTTCTTTGGGATTGTTTGAATTTTTCTTTAGTAGTCCATGTTTTTCTGACTGTCCAGAAACTTTTAAAGTTGCAGAAAGTGGGATTTGAGAAGGTATTGGACCCTTGAATACTATAGAGTCACTTGCCCCCGCATTCGGGTTAATTTCAACCATCCCTTGAATTCCACCTAATTTAGGGTCGTCTGGATGCAATAGTGCTGAAAGATCAGGGAAAATATTTGCAGCTGAATTTGGATCAGGACTCAGTTGTAATGTTGCAGCTATTGGAAGGGATGATTTTTCACTTGGGACAATCTGTCCATGCTCCCCTGTAGTTTGTGGCAGTTTGGATATGTCATCAATTTGAAATTTTCCAGGGGACCCAACTCCTGTGGGAGGAGCATATGTCCCTGCGAGTACTGCGTTTGGATTTTTGTCGCTTACCCAAGACGCTAAAAAAATTAAAACAGAAAATTAAAAATGTCTTTTAAATACATATAATAGATTAGTGAATTTTAAAATCTACCTGAAATTGATCCTGGGATTGAAGGATAAAAAAGTGCGTTTGGAGTAGTTGAGGTGGGCGGAATTAGTCGTCCTGGTTGGGAAGAATTGCCTACCAACATTTTTCCATGCCCTGGGGTCGTTGGAAGTGTCGTAGGATCTTTTGGCTTGAAAAATCCGGCAACTTGTCCTTGTTCTGGCTGGACAAACATACCTTCAATGGGGGTATTTGACGGGTTGCTGTCACTCTGATACTTTGCAGGAACTGTCCCAGGAGGCTATTATTGCAAAGAATTATAATAAATTGTCATTTTTGTTTGAAAGCTTTTTGCCGTTTAAATTAAATTGATCCGTTAATTCTTACATCTGGACTCCAAATGGCTGGTTCATCCAATGAATCTCCTGATTTGAGGGTTCCCGTCTGGACCTCACCACTAATAGCAACCAATTGACCTCTGGTGACTCCAATAGGCACTTTCGATGCCACTGCTGGAGAAAATTTTTCAGGGTCGTTAGGGTTCTGACCAATTGACCTTAACAACACTCCCTGAATCCGTAGACCCTTGTTCTCGTCGTAAAATGTTCCGCGAACAGAGCCAGACGGATCTTTCTTGAACATTGCTCCTTCTCCTTCTGTCCACGATGGAGTGAGAGTACCGTGAGGGCTTTCGTAGCCCTCTTTATTAACTTTTATTGTCCCTTGAGTAGGTTCTTTGGAAATTTTTGTCCCTATATCCCCGCTTTCGAATGGCTTAAAGAGAGAGTTGTCTGTCCCGGGGAGATATGTCCCTCGAATGACTGACGATGAGGGAAGATCATCTGGATGAAATTCCGCCTTTACTGAACCCAGTGGATCTACAAAAAAGGATAAGGGACCAGAAGGAAATGCAGGGGCTTTTAAAACTCCTTGAATTTCGGGACCAGATACTCCAGATATTTTTCCGGGTGCGGGAAGTTTTAATTCTATTGAAGGATTTGTTGGCTTGAAAGAACCAGGAGCATTTTGCACTGCAATTTGAAATTAAAACAAGTTAAATTAACAGTTGTGAGATTATTTTGGTAAACGAACATTGGGCAATTTCAACGACACTAATTTGAGAACTAAAATATAGTTTGTAATTTACGTAGACTGCACGCTATGAAAAATATTTTTTAACATCTATAATTCAGGATCAGTCAGAACAAATTAATAGTATGCTGTAATACTTGCATATATGCTTTTAACAACTAATTTCCATATTTTTACAACTTCATTGTCATCTTACCTGGAGGTGGATGATAAAGTCCAGGAATGGGGTTAACGCCTTCTAAATCAGCAACAAAGTTTGCCTTCTGAGTTCCTACTGGATCCGACGTATGGCTGGATACGAGAATGATATTTAAAAAAAAAAAAATATTTGTTCACATACATACAAATGAAATGCAAGCATTTTATCATTACATACATGTGTGGATCTGAAGGTATCTGGCTTGGTTTGAGACTTCCACTAATTGCAGGTGAATTTGGAGGTTTCTCCACTATAATTTCTCCATGTTCTTCTTTCGTTATCCTTTCAGTTTTTATTGTAAATCTAAATTTTCCAGGAATTCCCTCTGGACTTCCAGTAGGTGGGGGCTCATAGACCCCTCTTAGTTTTTTCGTTGGAATAGAGTCAGCCGTAAATATGGCAGGAGTGACTCCGGGACCGTCAACTACAAAGTAGAATGGTCCATTAGGGACTTTTGGTGGTAAAAGTGTCCCCATTTCTGGTGAACCCGGTTTTGGTATCTGAACAAAACAAAAAAATGCATCGTATGATTTTAATATTAACGTATAGTTTGAATTGTAAAATACCATTGTTCCATGTTCTTCGTCAACTAGGCTTAGCAGATTAGAAACATTTCCAGGTCTAAACATTGAAGGAGCGTTCAAAACAGGAGCGGGAATCAAAATCCCATCAACGCCAGTCCCAGCTAGCCAGCTGTCAAGCGTTAGCGTCACTGTCTTCGTCCCTGCTGGATAGGTAAAAAAGCTGAGGGTCTTGCTTCCTCCATTTACTGGCCTATCCAAATATCCTTTTAATTCTACAGACTCTGCTGTTTTAAGAGTTCCGGAAATGGACTGTTTTAATGCAGTAGTCAATAAAGATTGGTCAGTGGGCTCAAAACTGCCCTCATTTGGTGTTGCAGAAGGAATGTAAATTCCGCTGATTATGTTTGTTGGATCCTAATCCGCACTGAAAAGAGACGGTGGCTCGGCCAAAAAAAGGTATGGGAGCCCCTTGGGGGAAGGGGGGCTTAATATCCCCGATTTAGGGCTTTGGCCCTCAGGAAGACCATGAAGGACCCCTTTATTGGTTCCACCAGGAACCTGAAAACAATTATATACATGTGATGGCATATACGACAACAACAAAAAATATTCATCCAAAGAAGAAGATATTGCAAACCTGAAGGGCATCATATGGAAAGAACTGTATGGGCTCTGTGCTCGTTCCCTGAACATTTGCAACTCCTAAAATTTGCAGTTCTGGACTTTTGGAAGGTATAAAAGTTGATGGCGGGTCTGGAGTAAAGATCCAAGAAGACGGGAATTTACTATTTGGGGACATTGAACCCCTTTTGTCTCCTAGCCCACTAATTTTAAGGGTACCCTTGGTCGCAAGCCCTGTTGGCATTTGGGTTGCTGAGCTAGGATAGAACGGAATAGGATCTAACGGCGTCTTTGGACTCGGAGAGTTTCCAGCAATTGAAGAACTCGAAGCCGAATCAGGTACAAATGTTGAGGATGGGTCAGGTCTCTGAAATATATTATTTCGGAATAATTTTAGTAAATTCACGTGGACAGAATTTTCTAAACTTACAAATGACCAAGGCGCCGATGGACCAAGTCCAGGCAGTAGTAAGCCAGCAATGGCTGGTGAATTTGCAGGCTCTTTAGCCTGTACCGTTCCTCTAGTTTCGGAATTTGGAAGTTGACTTGGGTTTGATGGAGTAAAGGATGGAGGGGAAGATGAATAAACTCCTGAAACCTTATTCTCCGGTTTGTCTTCTTGTGTAAATGTAGCTGGATGTGATAAAATAGATATATAAATCAGTACATTTTTAGATTATTATTATTATTATTTTGAAACCTTGTTTTGTCCCTGGTGGATCAGGGACGAAATTTGAAGCTTGTTCCGAAGCCCCTTGAGGCGGAACCACCTTTCCATGTACATCTGTTTTCCCAGGAATTTTAAGCGTGGCTGTTGCCTCGTTTGAAGGGAGAGGATTCGATGGATTTGTTGACCTTAGTTTTGAAATATCTTCTGGTTTTGAGCCCATTGACTGAGCAGAAACGGAAATCCCATTGGCTGGATTATTGTCCAGAAACAAAGTGCCCAGTGGATCTGGGGTGAATAAACGTGGACCACCGACAGTCCCAGCTTGAATAGTCCCATGTGTTGTGGGAAAATTTGGGGCTTGAAGAGTGCCTGGTGTCGCTGAAGGAGGAAGAGTGGCGTAAAATTGTGTTGATTGAGTTGACCCTGAAGAAATTTCAACCCCCCCTGAAAAATAAAAACAGTATTATTATGAATTGCAATCTAAATTTGGTTAGGTTAGAAAAATTAACTTGTAAGCAGAACTTACCTGTAATTACTTGAGTAGTCCCATCTGCTATAAATTGACCTTGTGGAAAAGATTCAAATACAAAGCTACTGGACCCCTGTCCACTTAAAGTCTCCGGTTTTAAAATTCCTGTCAAAATTTTGGAATTAGGCTCGGAAGTTTTCAAAGACCCTGCAGTAGCTGTAGTCGGCCCTTCACTTGAAACTCCTGGATAAAATTTTATTGGGGATCCAGGTGTTGCAGATTCTTCTTTGAAACCAGAAATCTCTTTCGATCCTGAAGAAAATGCGGTAAAAGTTGCCACTTTGTCTGGAAAGAACAGGACTGGGCTTTTTGGATCCGCTGGACTTTGAATTGTTCCATGTTGTTCTGGAGGGGTATGTCCGGGGATCTTAATGCTTCCTTTGCTTAATGCAGGTAGCTGACCAGTTTGATCCGGAGTGAAGGCAATGGGGTCAGTAGAAGAGTTGCTTTTGGGCAAGGCCGCCGTCCCAGTGATGACATTTGATGGATTTTGATCTGTCTTGAGCTCTGCTCCTTCGCTCCCTTCAGGATCGACCTCAAATTTGTCCTCTTGTCCTGTAAAAATTATTTTATAACGTGTATTATCACTATCATATAGTAAAAGTAGTAAAAAAATAAACATCCCAGGTACCTGGGATCGAAGGAACGAGAACGCCAGCAAGATCTGTATAAACAAAAGAACTTATTACTTGCTTAATAAGCAATGCTTATTACTTAATAGCCCGCGAATTAATACCTGGGCTTCCAGGCCGTTTAATGACCCCTCGAAGTGGGGGAGAACCTATGAACAATAAAGTATTTTGCATACATTTGTGATTCCTCCACGTCCATGCACTTTTATGCAACAAAAAAGAAAAGAAAAATTAAAGGAG
>JAQIXN010001530.1:0-17518 GCA_034698145.1 Proisotoma minuta
GTTAAATTTCTTTCAATTTTTAAACTCTTTCAATTGTCCTCTTGATATTTCCCCCGGGGGGAACAGGTCAAAAGGTGGACAAATGAAAACGTCTTGCAAGGTGTCATTTTAACATGTTTTTTGACGGGGAAAGCAATTTTGACATTCATAATTGGTTCTTGTCACCCCGTGACCTCTTTTGACGGACAGACAGAATCAAAAGGACATTGTTTCACCCCTTCGTTATCTGCGTTATAACAATTTATTGTTAATGGAAATGTCATTTGTCAAATGTTGAATTGGGTATGAATAAATGCATGCATCCCTTTTGTTACTCACTCTCCCACACCAAGGTGGTTGTACTATAGTATAAAGGAAACGTTGATCCGAAACCCGGGTAAGAGTGTGAAGGGGAATCTGAGACTGCCCATGAGCCAAATTGAGACGGGCTGCACAATGCACAAGACAAAGGGAAAGCTCAAGTCCATAACTCCGTCTTTAATATGGATTACTTGTAAATATAAATTTATTGGATCAAGTTTGGATCAAGATTAGTTTATTTATCAAGTTAATCCGCCATTTGGTGTAATTCAAGTGATTGATCAAAGATTGCGGAGGTGTTTGGAGCAAATATTGTAATTTATACGGCAAATATGAGGAGAACTGTGAATCCCACATGAGGAGGGGAAGAGATTTCTATGAGAATCAGATCTTCCTGAAACTTTGTGTGGCAGTTCACTAATGGAAGCAATGATACAAATTTCTCCAAGTGGTTAAGCACAATTATAGATGTGAGCTTCAACCCCAAGAATTGAGATTAATGCTGAATCTGAAGTGAGGAAATGTCTGGGTTCCATCCAAGTTTCAAGTTTGTGGACAAACTGGATGAATGGACTCTTTTCAGCTTGTTCCGAGAAAATGGATGCGCAACAGGTCAAGAATTCAAAACCACAGAAAAAAGGAAGGATGTTGTACTGCACAAAGGGATTCCGTGTCCATGGCAGTTAAGCCCAGAGGTCACTCACCCATTGCGTGAGGTCAACCCAAAATTTTTAAAGGGAAGGGGTCAAAATGCCACTATTTTTTGTGTTTTCACTAAACAACGCCATCCCTTTTCCCCCCTCGACCTTTCTCTTCCGGGGCCAGTTATCGCCTCCCCCGAATCGGTGTGGGGGAAATGGATTGTCCTCTTCACCCACTTTCTCCTCTATCCCTATTTCCTCTGGAAGTTTCTCATCCTGCCAAAGGAAGCTTTTTGCTGCAGCCACTCTCCCGTCTTCCAGAGGAATGTGGCTCGACCCATCACCTTCCCCTCCTCTTTTGACCCCCGGATAACCCCTCAGCCCTTTGACCTAGAGGCCTCAAACTTTCTGGGATGAAGGACGAGCCCTTGTCCCATTTCCAATTTAAAAATCAGCTCTGCAGCTGCTCCCCTTCCAGGTCAAAGGTCAAAGCCAAAATAGTGTCCATAAGAAGCATGTTGTAAATGTTGGGAAGTGAGAGGAGAAAGTTGTGTCTCATTCTGCCAACTTGTCGGTTGTGCTCACCCATGTCTGTTACAAATGGGTGCAACACTAAACGTGAACCTACATGAATTTTCATGAATTTCCTTAAAAGAGATTGTCAAATAAAAAGCTGCCAAATTTAAGCAAAGTGCAAAATTTAATGAATGGAATTATTTGAAATCACAAGAATTTGGTTGCATCACGTACAAAGTAAACTTTGCTTAAAATTACAGTTTCTTATAAATTATTGTGAGAAGATTGAAGCTTTGGAGGCTTGTAAACTGTAAAACACTACAATTAATTGTACTTTAAAATTTAAACCTGCAATTTAATAAATGGCGTAGGGAAGGGACGAAAAAACACCAGCGACGAGATTTAGACCCTGAATGTATTGACTAAAGATGTCTGTCCTGTGACATGACCTTAAACGCCCTAGTTTCAGCTCACGTGGTCAAAACAATCTAAACTTATCAAGGGAACAGACCCAAAGTGTGTTTAAAATATCAAAGGATTGCAGAGTTATCCAGAAATCAGACAGATCGTGCATTCCACCAAAAATGTTGACCCCTGACCTTGAAGATATAGGTCCATCATGATATTTGACCTGCTGAGGTCACAACTTAGGTTTCAGCTCGGAGTTATCGAGCAAACAGACGTTGTTTCGTACCACAAAAATTTAAAGCCTCCAAAGCTTCAGCCTCCCATTAATTTATGTTAATCACAGTTAAATTTCTAAATTAATAGAGATCCATTCCCTCAGTTTTAAGTTAAACGTTTCATTTTTTGGCATTGCATTTTCAAAAAATTGAAATTTGGGGAATTTTCGGATTTTTAAAAACAATTTCTAGCATTTGACATTCATTAAATTTTGATAAACAGCATTAAAACTTAACAATAATTGCATAATTTCATAGAAAAGACTGAAAATTGTAAACCAATCTGAATTTGAAAAATATAGAAGAATTTCCAACAAAAATTCCCAAATTTCCAAATTTTGAAGCCAAAAACTGAAACGTTTAATTACAATTAAATGCCCCCACTTCAATCTAGATTTCATCCAGTCCATCGTCCTCTGGGGGAAAGTCTCCGATGGTGACGTTTGAAGGCCTTACAAAACTCCCATATTTAGGCTTTGCTTCAAAAAATCTAACGCCGCCGACAGATCCGTCGTTTTTCCCCACCGGCTCGTCGTACGCTACCCCCACCCAATCCCCGCTTTTAAAGTTGACGGTCCCCACAAACTTAACGACGCCGCGACGAGGGGGCGCGCCCAAAATTCGAACCTCGGCCCGCGACCCCACTTTTGACTTGAGTTCTACGGCGAGCGCGGATTCGTTTTCCTCTTCCAATGCTTTTTTCGCTGCTTTGGCTTCGTCGAATCGACCCAATTTGTTCTTCTCCAGGAATTTACGCATGGATTCTGTTAATTAGTATAATTAGAGATGTAATTAGTGCAAATTAATGAAAATATTTTGTCTATCTGACTATGGGTCAATATTTTGAAATTTTGCAGAATTTTCTCAAGTTTTGAGCTCATTTTGCACGAATTTTGAAGATTTTGAAGAATTTGGACAATTTTGCAAGGATTTGAACAATTTAAGAAAGATTAGGACAATTTTAGCAATTTTGGGAAAGATCTGAGGATATTTTGAACAATTTTGGAAGTTTTTGGAAGGGAGGGAGACAATTTTGGGTGGATTTTGTCAATTTAGTGATATTCGTTCTTCATTCCGAGTCTAATAAGGTAAAAAATGCGAATGGCGTGTCATCTTTCTCTCTCTTCACCTTCTCTCTGTTCATATTCCTCTGTGCTGAGTTTGAAGGCGACGTCCGCAGCGTCCTCGTCCTCCGGCTCCTTGTCCGCCGTGTCAATGACGTGGATCTTGTGCCCGTCCACGACGCCCAACTGCGCCAGAGTTAGTGCGTCGTCCCCCGGCCCCAAGGACTTTAGCACCTCGTCGTCGCTGTCCCTCCACTCCAACTTCATGGAGCAACTCATCACGCCCGTCAACAGCTCCAACTTCCCCTGAAATTAGAGAACAAGGAAAATTAGGAAAAATTCGGGAAAATTTCTGAGTAAAATCAGCATTTAAAAGGACAGACAGACAGACAGACAGACAGACAGGTGCATATTTGGGCTTTTCGCTCAAAAATTTGAGGTCACAAGTTCAAAATATCAAGGTAAATGACAGACATACAAACTATTTCCGTTTAGCAGCTCAAAACCGAAGGACAAATCCCCAAAAAGTCTTCAAACAGACAGAAAATGACAGACAGACAGACAGACACTTGATTTCCATAATAATTGGTACCTTGAGGCTGCCAACGTTGATTTGTGTGGGGAAGCGTCGCTCGGACTGAAAACTGTTCACGTTGCTCGTCACCACCAAAGACACGAAGCCTTTGTCCTCCGCCATCAAATTTGGGAAATTTGGGAAATTTTGGATTTTCCTAAATAAAAAACGTTGGAAAAATTAAAATTTGCTCAGTTTACAAATGATTTTGTGCCTTACGCAAAGTTTTACAGCGATTTTCTTCCCAGTTTTGGAAATTTTACTCAATATTCTGGAATTATTAAAGTAAATCAAATTAAACCCGAAAAACCAATTACCCCCTAACTCTAAACTTACCACACCCCCAAAATGTTCCTTGATTTTCCTCAAAAATTGCAAATTTCCCTTAAAAATTCAAGATTTTCCTCAAAATTCGCCAATTCCTCCTAAAAAATCAAAATTAACCCAAATTACAACTTATCCAATGCAATTTAACTAATCCCCACCAAATTTCTACCCCCACCCTCAATAATTCCCCTGATTTTCCCCAGAATCCTGCAATTTTCCTCAAAATCCGCCAATTTTCCCGAAATTCGCCAAATTCTCCCTAGAAAATCAAAACCAATCTTAGTTCCTTATCCAAACGAATTATTCCCCTTCTTACCTTATTGCCCTCCTCTGAATTGATTGCCGAAATTTTCCTAGAAAAATATTTTTCCTTGAAGAAAAAAATTTCGTGGAAATTTTTCCTTGCCCCGTGAATTTTTGCTCATAAGCTGCAGCGGTTGCAATTTCTCGTTCATTCCAAGTCTGCACCTCGTGCTGCCAACATACACACCAAAAGCTCCAAAGCTCATCAAAAGCTTATCAAAATGTCAAAGGTCAACGGAAACAAGCCCGCCTACAAAGTCGGTAAGTTATTGCATTTTTTTCCGGGCTTAAATCCCGTTTTTTGAAGTGATTTTCCGGTTAAATTGGGTTTTGGGGGGTTTTCCGCGTTTAAATTGGATTTCGACGTGGCGCAGGGCGCAAGGGGTACGTTATTGTTAGGGCTGGCGTAGATTTATTAGATTGTAGGGGCTTGAAGCAATTTAGGCCGAGATTTGGTCAGTTTTCCGAGGTTTGTAAGGGTTAAATGGAATTTCGACGTGGCGCAGGGCGCAAAGGGCTTAACTTAGAGGGAAATCCCACAAAAGCTTATAAAAAATTCACGGAAATGAGATTGCTTTTATGAAAATTTCATTTTTTCAAGATTTTGGCTTGTAAATGTAGTATTTTGAGGACTTTTCGGCGTTTAGCCTTAAATTAAGTGGCGACATGGCGCAGGGCTTAGTTTTAGTTTAGTATAAATACACTGCCTTTAATTTATTTAGTTAGTTTTGCAGCAATTTAGGCGAAAACGGGTTAATTTTAGTCGTTTTTTGAAGTTATATTGAATTTCTAGGTGGCGCAAGGCTAAGAATTTGCGTAATTTCATTTTATTTAAAAGTTTTCGGTTGTTTCTCCCAGTTTTCGACATGTCGCAAGGCGTAGGCCATCATTTTACCCCACAGTTAAACATTTCCCAAGTTTTCGGAGTTTTTACGACATGTCGCACGTCATTTTCCACTCCACCAAATAATTCACCCCATTTCCCGACAAATCTCATGAATTGTTAGCAGCTATCGACATTCGTTATTTGCTGACCCCTTTGACCTCAAATGACCTCAATTAACATGAAAATGCGGATGGAAAAATTTGCACAGCTTTGCAAACACTGCATTTGTTTTTCATGCAAATATAAATATTTCCATTTGCTGCGATAAGGAAAAAGTTCCATAACGTTCTAGAAATTAAAACTTAATTAATTGCAGTGCAAAGGCTGGGAACTTTTTAACGATTGGCGTCACAGCCTTCGATTAAATAATTGACGTGAAATGAATTTAAAGTGGCCACTGCATTTCTATTTTTAACCCACTTTCCCATAAAAACGTTTGATTATCGATTAATTAAATGCACTACCTGTCTGTCCCTCGGATAACTCTCGAACGGCTTGAGCCGTTGAGGTCAAACTTGGGCTATAGCACCATGAGGTCATATTTGAGGTCAACTGCAAAAATGGACAAGCTAAGCCAAGATCTTCAAGGTCAAAGGTCACTCTTTAGAATTAAATGCAGTGCACTCTGCGTCTGTTTTCTCGCTTACTCTCGAAGCGCTTGACCTGCCACCCTGGCATTTGGTGCAAAGGTCGAGGAGGTCATGCCCCACGTCAATTTCAAAAATGGGTCATTAAGGTCAACCCCTTGAGCTTAAAAAGCCATAATTGGATGAATTCTTTGAACAGCCACAGCCGTCACGCAATAAACATTAGAATTAACGTTCTGGGAAAGTTTTGCTCTTCCGTTCTTTTATTTTCTGGGAATTCTTGTTGAAAAACAAGTTGCGTAATAAACCGGAATTGTGATAAGGCATCAGACCATTTAATGTGGTGGTGTGTCATGGCCGGTGGCCTCGTCCAAGGTCACCTACTTCAACTATGCTAATCATCCCACGTGACGGGCTTACTTACATTCTCCAGAACTTGGCTTTTGTTCCAATCCAAATGTTTTTGTATGCAATGCAAAAGATGGGTGCGGATGCAGATTTTGGAATCCAATTCCAAATGCAAAATGTTGAGAATTGAATTCCATTGCAGGCTGCAGATGAATTTATGCAATGGGCAATAAATGAGCCCAAATTGAATTAGAGTTGAGCAGGATGTTTGCAAGGTATCAAAAATTCTCAAAACTAGTGCAAAGTAACAAGAAACTTTCATGCAATTTGCTAAAATTGACTACGAATTTCTTAAAATTAGCTCAAGCTACTTGTAATTATTAAAATGCCTCCAAAATCTTCAGAATTAGTCAAAATTACATTAAAATTGATTAAAAAAATTTGCAAAATTATCAAAAACTATGTTAAACTGTCAAAATCTTTCCAAAAATTTTTAAAATCCATCCAAATTAATCTAAAATTATCAAAACCCTTGCATAAGTTGTCAAAACTCTCAAAATTACAGCAACCTCTTCCAAAATTAATAAAATATTTTCAAAATTATCCCAAAATTGTGAAACCCCAACTAATTTAAAACCATTTGTGTTTGCAGCGGACATCAGTCTTGCGGAATGGGGTCGGAAGGAAATAATGTTGGCGGAGAAGGAGATGCCGGGACTGATGAGTCTCCGCGCCAAATACGGCGCTTCCAAGCCCCTCAAGGGAACCCGCATCTGCGGCTGTCTCCACATGACCGTCCAGACGGCAGTACTCATCGAAACACTCACCGAGCTTGGAGCCTCCGTACAATGGTCTTCCTGCAACATCTTCAGGTAATTTACGACTTACCCCAACGCCAATGCCAACGCCAAGCTTATGCTCTGTTTGTATTTGCAGTACCCAGGACCATGCGGCGGCGGCGATTGCGGTCACCGGAGTCCCCGTCTACGCCTGGAAGGGGGAGAGTGAGGAGGAGTACGTGTGGTGCATCGAACAGACCCTCGTCTGGCCTGACGGTCAGCCCCTAAACATGATCCTTGACGACGGCGGTGATCTCACCAACCTCGTGCTTACAAAATACCCCCAGTATGCCGCTGGGGTCAAGGGCGTCTCTGAGGTAGGCACTTTTTGGAGCAGGAGCTTTGAAATTAGAGCAGAAGCTTGTAAACTAGAGCAAAAGCTTGGAAATTAGAGCATCTTGTATAAGAAAACCCAAACCCCAGACTAAATCAATGAATTTTTGAATTTGCAGGAGACAACGACTGGAGTTCACAATTTGTACAAGTTGCTGAAGGACGGACTCCTCAAATTCCCCGCAATCAACGTCAACGACTCCGTGACGAAGTCCAAGTTTGACAATCTCTACGGCTGCAGGGAGTCCCTTATTGACGGCCTCAAAAGGGCCACCGACATCATGGTCGCTGGGAAGACTTGCATCGTGGCTGGATACGGGGATGTGGGCAAGGGGAGCGCCCAATCCCTCCGCGCTTTCGGCGCCCGCGTCATTATCACTGAAATTGATCCTATTAATGCCCTCCAGGCAGCTATGGAAGGATATCAAGTGTGTGGGAGTGATTTTGAATGATTTTGGGGAATTTTGCTCGATTTGGAATCATTTTTGCCTAGTTTTTGATCACTTTTAGCAATTTTTATATTGTTTTAGAAATTTTTCTAATTTTTAAACCATTTTCAAGTTTTTGTCCTTAAAAAATTTGGTAATTTTCTTAAAAAATTTTCAAATTGCGCAATTTTACCCCAAAATCATTCAGATTTACCCAATTTCCTCCCGAATCTACCATAAATCTAACAATTTTCTTGCAGGTATCAGCGATGGAGGACGTTGTCCACGAAGCCCACATAATCGTCACGACGACAGGCTGCAAGGACATAGTCCGCGGAGAACATTTTGAGCGGATGCGGGACGAAGTGATTTTGGCCAACATTGGTCACTTTGACTGTGAAATTGATGCGGCGTGGCTAGAGAAAAATGGGACAAAGATGAACATCAAGCCCCAAGTTGACCGCTACGAGCTGAAGAATGGCCGTCACATCATTTTGCTCGCCCAAGGGCGTCTCGTCAATCTCGGCTGCGCCATGGGCCACCCAAGCTACGTCATGTCCAACTCTTTTACCAATCAAGTCTTGGCCCAGATTGCGCTGTGGACGGATAAGTATGCCGTCGGAGTTTTTATGCTCCCCAAAAAGGTAATTTTGCCCTGAAATTACAATCCTACCCTCAAATCTTTGAATTTTGTCCGCTTCTTGACAACATTCTAATAAAATATTTCTCATTTCAGTTGGATGAGGAAGTTGCGCGTCTGCATTTGGAGCACGTGGGGGCAAAACTTAGCAAATTGACGCCGGAGCAAGCCAAATATTTGGGACTGGACGTTGAAGGGCCGTACAAACCAGAGCACTACCGCTACTAATCATTTACAGATTTAATCATCACCAAAAATTGTCTCTCTTTCTTTATACTTTGGGAATTAATTGGAATTTTGAATTAAAATGGGTTTTGGGAACAATTAATCATTGTTTACTGTTTTTTATTTCATGTAGCCGACCAAAATTGCGGAATTTAGACGGAATTTGGACAAACCTTTGCAGATTTTCCTTCAAAAATGTGTCAAATTGATTCTACTCCTTGTGAACTTAAAATTTCAGTTATTTGAACAGATTTTTGGATATTTCGACAAGTTTTTTTATCTGAAAGGTGCCAAACCTATTATAATTTTTATAAATTGTTTGAAATTCCTTATTTTTTGATCGATTTTTGGATTTTTCATCCGAAATTTATCAAATTGACTGTCTAAACTCGCCTTTTCCAAAATTTTTGACAAGCATCACAGAATTTTTCATAAGAAACGCGTCCAACTTCATGCAAACAGGCTTTTGCCTGTAAAATCAAGCCAGGAAGACAGACAGACGGAATGAAGCTGCAGCCACATAAATTAAAGGATGCAATTCCCAATTTGTCCCCAGATTATACATTATCTAATTGCTGGTGACAGAAAGAGATGAAACCGGTTCCAGATTTTCATGGAGCAACTCCACATTCGACTTTGTCCTTGACTCTACTCGCATTTCGGGCCAAGTCGAGCTCTTTTAAGCTTCTGCATGTAGCACAAGTACAAGCTGCAGGCTGTAGCACATTTTACTTAATCGAAGAACAGAGCAGGAGCTCAATTTACTTTAATTGCTCCTCTTCTAAATTCATTTAAATTGGTTCAAATTGTGGAAAATGTATCGGCTTGCTCTCTCCAAAGCTTCTCAGGTAAGCTGGAGCTTGGTGAAATTCAGAATTAGAGGTAAAAGGGTGGAAAAGCTTGTGAATTACTTTAATTAGGGCTGGGGCTGAGCAATTAAAAGCTTTTGAGAAAATACTGACTTATGGGGACATGTTGAAAAAGTTTGTTTGGGGTTTGGGCTCGTTTTTGGGCTCGTTTTTAGGGATAATTTGGGAAAAATGGAACTTTTGTAAATGACCTTGAGAGCTTAAGCTTGTGAAATTCAAGCGAGGAGCTTGGAAGCTGGAAATTAAGCTCAGGTCCACAGCCAGAAGCTTGTAAAATAGTTTGGGAGCTTATTAAAGTAGAATTGAAGGCTAAGAAATTCATGAAATACTTTTGTGGGAAAAATAGAAGCTTATGAAAAGCTCAATTATCAGCTATAATTTAAGAAGACACTTACACAGTTTAGGGGCTTAGCTCAAGGCTTATGAAGCAAGCTTCAAAGCTTGAGTTCGGTAGCTCAAAAAGCTTGAGCCAAATTGAGATCCAAACCTTATCAGTGTCACTTTACATTTCCAACTTGGCAATCTGTCAACCTGCAAGTTCTAAATACTCTTTTTTACCCCCTAGGTCAGCCCCCTGACCTTGACCTTGAGCTCCCGGGCCTTCGCCTCCTCCTCAGTCCCCACCACCAAGAACTTTATCAACGGGAAGTTTGTGGAATCTCAGACAAAGGAATGGATCGACCTCAACAACCCTGCGACCAACGAGCTCGTGACGCGCGTGCCCAAGTCCACTCAGGCCGAGATGGAAGAGGCGACGGCGGCGGCGGCAGAAGCCTTCAAATCCTGGTCAAAAAGCTCCATCCTCACAAGGCAGCAAATCATGTTCAAGTTCCAGCAAATCATCAAGGAAAATATGGTAATTTTGGCATTGATCGCCGAAATCTGAGTAAAATTGACGTCTTTTGTTGTAGAAAAAGTTGGCAGCCAACATCACATTGGAGCAGGGGAAGACTTTGGTGGACGCGGAGGGGGACGTCCTCAGGGGACTACGTAAGAAATCATCACGAGGCGAAGCAACCGTTGCTTAGCAACTTATGTCTGTCAATTCTCCAATCCTTCAAAGTCAACGCCCTTAAAATAGTGTTGCTCTGTTGCTTCGCCAAAATTGAACCCAATTTACAAGGTTTTCAATAATTGTTTCGACATTTTTAGAGGTTGTTGAGCACTCGTGCTCCGTGACGAGTCTGCAGTTGGGAGAGAGCCTTCAGGGGATTGCCAAGGACATGGACGCCATGTCATACCGTGTCCCCCTCGGCGTCACTGCAGGAATCACCCCCTTCAACTTCCCCGCCATGATCCCCCTTTGGGTAAGCCCCCAATATCCCGACCCCACTTGACTAAACCCATTTACAACTTTCAGATGTTCCCGCTGTCCCTTGTGTGTGGGAACACGATGGTGATAAAGCCGTCGGAGCGCGACCCCGGCGCCTGCATGATGCTCATGGAAATGTTCAACGAGGCAGGGGCCCCTAAGGGCGTCGTCAACGTCATCCACGGCGCTCATGAAGCCGTCAACTTTATTTGTGACCATCCTGCAATCCGCGCAATTAGTTTTGTGGGCTCGGATATCGCTGTAAGTGACACAAAAAAGCGCCGCGCCGCACCGCACCTTGATTACAAATTTTGTATTTTTTTCAGGGAAAGTACATTTACGAGCGCGGCTCGCGGAATGGGAAGCGGGTGCAGAGTAACATGGGCGCTAAGAACCACGGCGTCATAATGCCGGATGCCAACAAGGAGCAGACGCTCAATCAGCTGGTGGGCGCGGCTTTCGGCGCCGCCGGACAGCGCTGCATGGCCCTCTCTACGGCAGTATTCGTGGGGGAAGCGAAGAATTGGATACCTGAGCTTGTGGAAAGAGCGAGCAAGCTTAAAGTTAACGCGGGTGAGAAGCTTTGGAAGCTTTTTTCAAATTGAGGCACTTCAATTCAATTTCCAAGCCTCGGAAACCATTTCCAAGCTTTTAACCTCAATATCAAGCTTCCTAAATAATCTTGAAGCTTTTAATTCGATTTCTGCTCGTCTAAAACCATTTCCAAGCTGCCAAGCTTCTTACCTAACTTTTTCAAATTCAATTAAGCTTCTAATTCTTTCAAACCCCATTTCTACCTGAAATTCCATAACCTAAACATTTCCCTTCCAAATTTTAGGTCACGAGCCAGACGCGGACTTGGGCCCCGTCATCTCCCCGCAGTCAAAAGCCCGGATCCTGGATTTAATCGGATCGGGGGAACAGGAAGGGGCAAAGGTCCTTTTGGACGGGAGGGCCATCAAAGTGCCCAAATATGACAAGGGAAACTTTGTGGGACCAACTGTCCTCGCAGATGTCAAGGTAAGCTATGATGTCTCGAATGACGATGACGAGATTTTCGTCACGAGGGACAGACAGACAAATCATTAAATCCTCTATCCTCTCACTTTCAGCCGTCAATGAGGTGCTACAAAGAAGAGATTTTCGGGCCGGTGCTGGTCACCTTGTCCGTGGACACGCTGGACGACGCCATCAACGTCATCAACTCCAACCCTTATGGCAACGGGACAGCCATTTTCACAACGAATGGCGCCACGGCGCGAAAGTTCACACAGGAAATTGATGTGGGTCAAGTTGGGGTCAATGTCCCAATCCCAGTCCCCCTCCCCATGTTTTCATTCACCGGCTCCAGGGGCAGCTTCTTAGGGGACAATAACTTTTACGGAAAGGCTGTAAGTTCACGTTTCCAAGCTCCAAAAGCTTCACAAGGTTAAATGTATTTTTTGTCGCAGGGCGTCAACTTTTACACCCAGCTGAAGACGGTGACGTCAATGTGGCGGGAGCAGGACGCGACGGACGCCAAAGCCCACGTCGCCATGCCCGTCATGCGCTAGACTAACCAAAACTGAAATTATCCAATTCCAAGCTAAAGATCTAGAGAGAAATAAATATTTTTCGACAAGTTATTTACATTTGCAAGCCCATCATTTGTCCGTCATAAGCTTGAAGGTCAAAGGTCAATATTTCAGTTCGGATGCAATATTTCCTCCAAAAGCCTGGGCTTATGACTTTGCAGCTTTAGAAAATCAAGTCGAAAATGTAGGATTTTGGCATAATTTTGGGCAATTTATTTCAAATAACCTTTCAAACCAAAATAATATTAAACTACTTTACAAAGTCAAAATACAAACATTCAAAATATCTACAACTTTTAAGGTTTCACTCATGATCCTCCTTCAAGTGTTTGGCAAGTCTTTGGGGCCAACTTTTTGGGACAATCAGGGTCGATGCATTTTGGAATGAATGAAACACGAAATGTCGCTCCAGCTTCTACTTGCTCGTGTAGCGTTTTGGACATTTGGGACATTTGGGACATTTGGGAGGTGGGAGGTTATTGTGGACGTTGGCCACGTGTTGAGACAGATTTCCTTTGATGGAGTAACAACTTTTGCAAACTTCGCATTTCGCAAGGTTTTGGTTTTTGGGTCAAGTTTGATTTTTTGCTCGGTATTGGTTTCTTTTTTGGGTTCAAAACTCATTTAGCTTTAGTTTGGATCTGTGTTCTATGTCTCAAATTTCGGAGAAATGGTTTTGAGGTCAAAGTTGATTTTTTATTTGGTACTTTAGTTTCCGGGTTAATTTTTTTGGGATGGACACCGTTGATTTTTGAGGGCTTTGGTTTTGATTTTTCTTTCGCCAAGTGGTTTTCAAGTTTTGAAGGATTTTTGGAAGATCTCAAATTTCGTGATTGTGGTTTTTGGGACAGCGTTTGAGGTAAAACCTTTTTGGCTTGAATGTCACCAACATTTTCAGATCCTGATTTCCTTTTCCGGCTGATTTTCTTCGGGGTTGGGCACTTTATAGTTATTTGGGATAAATTTGGCCTTTCATTCGGTTCCTTAGCCAAAATTGGCATGTCTTCCGGTTTTTGGGACAAAATTGGATTGTTCTTCCGTTTTTGAGACAGAAATGGAGTTTTCTTTGGGTTTTGGGAGACATTTAACATTGGTTTTGGTTCTTGGGATAAAACTGGCATTTCTTCCGGGTTTCGGGACAAATTTGGCATTTCCTTTTGAGAAAGATTTGGCATTTTTCTAGGCGTTTGGGACAAATTTGCCCCCTTCGGGTTTTCAGAGAAATTTTGGCTTTCCTCCACCTTTTGGGATACATTTGGCTTTTTATTTGCACTTTCTCGGGACAAAACTTTCTTTTCCTTTGGCTTTTGCGACACATTTGGCATTTCTTCCGGTTCTTGGGACAAAATTATCGTTTCCTTCGGTTCTTGGGACAAATTTTCCTTTTTGCCCGAGCTTTGAGCCAGAATCGGATTTCTATTCAATTTTTGGGACAAATTTGACATTTTCTTCGACATTCGGGACACATTTGACCTCTCCTCTGGTTCTAGGCACACAACTGACATTTCTTTTGGTTCTTGGGACACATTTGACGTTTCGTTTTGTTTTTGGGACACGCCAAAGTCCCAGTCTAGCCATTGCTTGACGTATTGACGTGAGGGACAAGACAAGATCCACTTGGCCACTTCCGAATGCTCAATTGAATGTTGCTCAAATCCTTCCACACTCCCGAAATACTTGTCACATTTAGGGCACTGGGTATATAGTGGGGTTTGGGAGTGGAGCCGCTTCTCGTGGCTCGCCAGCTCCTCAGAGCTGCCAAAGTGCTGTCTGCAGGTCCCGCAAGAAACCCGGGCTTTGGGGTGGCAGGCCTTCCGATGTTGCTCCAGGAGGGGGAACGGCATCCGGAGGGAACAGGAACAGGTGACCATAAGACCCGGGTAGGCCGCTTTTATGGCCTCGTCCTTCATTTTTAAGGCTGGATCTGAAAATAACCAAATTTTTAAGTCAGGGGTCATCATACAAGTTTAGTTCAATTTTATTGAGAACAGATATTCTTTGGGTTTTTGACATTCTGTGACCTTTGTTGAGCTTCATTTCCAAAGAAGCCTCGTAAAGCATGTTTTACGTCCATAAAATTGTAAAGAATCAAGCATGGTATAGTTTCAATTTGAATATTTCCCATGAATTCAGTAATTATCGGACTAAAACCCGTTTTAAAGGCAGTGTAAGGGGATTTCGTCCAAAAAGTGTAAGATTTATTTGATTTACCTCAAAGTCTGTGGTCTTTGCTTTTGTTTCTTCTGCAACAGCTGAGATTGGAGCTGTCCCTTGCAACTTCAAGCAAAAGCTTTTGTCCCCGAGGGCAGGGATTAATTCAACATCATTGACGGAGATTTCCAAGGAAAATTGCAAAAAATGTCAACCTTCCTTTCACCTTCAGACACTGTCTAATAGACAGGGAAGGAGAGGAGAGGAGAGAAAGGGACAACAGAATAGCTATCGGGTAGTACGCTACCCGGTTCGGGTAGTACGACGAGTCTAAAGCTCCAAAAGGATGTAACTATGGGCTGAGATTTCATGCTAAATTCACAAGAATCGACTGCGACGTTTGACCTCGCAGGTCATGAGGGATTTTTGAACTTTGAGCCCTTTAGCATGCATTTTTTCTTATCGAAGCCGCAACAAAGAGAAATACATACGTGCGAATCTCATCCCAACAAGTTTTTCAACTTGAGCAATTAGCTCAACAATTAAATTTTAATTGTCACCCAACTCACAAAATGTAGCAGCCTAAGCTTGTTTCCATAGCAACAATGTCGCCTTGTTTAGTTTGTGGGAGCAGCTGCGACAAAAGCACAAATTTGGAGGCTCAAACAAATGTGATATTTCTTCTCCAAAATATTTTGGGTAAGCAAAAGTTTTTTTACGTGTTTTAAGCTACTAAAATCTATTATAATTTTGTCTGTCTTCAAGGGAAATTTTAATCAGTGTCCCAAGCTCAAAATTTAATTTGAATCTTTGAAACTTATGAAACTTTCATTAGGATTGGATGCTCATTGCAAAACTTGCATTTTTCGCCTTGAAGGCATGTCCCTGTGACGAGACCAATGTCCATTTTCAAGGGCGACCTTTATTTACACCTAAAGTCTGCCAATTTTTTGAGTCTGCCTTTTATCCTTCTCCTGAAGTTATATGGATCGCAAGAGTCCAAAATGTTCTTTTACTGCCTCCGCCACTTAATTACACCCATTTTCAATATTGTTTGTGGCTGCAGGGGTTGCAAGCACGAAGTGTGTGGGGTATTTGGGGCGTTGGGGGAATCCCTGCCAATGGGTCAATTTGTGTCCCCTCAAATGTCATCCCCTCATCTCCTCCGCCCTCCACACCCACAAACAAATTGCGGAACTTTCACACAAATTGGACGAAATCAAGGGACGGGTCGTCGATGGAATCCGACGACAAAGAAGAAGCAAGGGAAGGGGTCAGTCCGCTGGTATTGAGGAGGAGCTGAGGGAGCTGTTCACTCTGAAAGTTGATAAGACTGAAGAAGTGGGTAAGGAATGGAAAATCCACGTAGTATCTTATAATTCTAAAAATCCATTAATTGCAGCTTATCCCAAAATTTTGCAGAAGATCCGCTTCCGACGATTCCGTACGCTGAAATTGACATCAAATTGGAGACCGAAGAAGAAGCTGTTGACGGTTGGGAAATTGACCCAGATTTTCCAAAAGGACAAGAAGATGAAGATGAAGGGGACAAAACTGAAGGGGGAATGGAATTTTTGGATGAAGGCGGAGGAGAAAGTGTGGAAATTGAGGGGGGAGGGGGAATTGAGAGCGGAGGGGGGATTGAGGGAGAAGGGGATGAAAATTCGGGTTCTTCGGACTCGGAATTTAAAGCTGAGGAAGAGTCGGGTGATTCGGGTTCGGATTATGATAAGCCAAACAGGGGGACAAATAGGACAAAACCGGGTAAGAAATCATGTCAACAATTTCTGTCGATTTTATTAAGATTAGTTACTACTCTCATAGTCTCCAGATTATACGGATTTTCAATAATTCAATAAAATTATCTAATTTTACTCCATTTTAAAGTTCTAGCCACAAACTCATCCAAAGATTTCTCAGTTGCCATGGAAATAACGGCGGATGGGAAATTCAGCTGCGGCCTCTGCCACAAAATATTTGCTCTCCGCAGCTCCCTCCGAAGACACCAAAACAGCGGCCACAATCTATTTTTCAAGAAACATTCCAGAGAATCCAAACCCAAACCACTGCTGAAACCAGCTCAGGAGGAAAGTGATGAGCTGGCGGAGCTGCCGAACGGCGAGCTCCGCTGCCTCCTCTGCGCCAAAACCTACGACAAGCCCAACAGTTTGAGGCGGCATCAAAACTCCGTTCACAAAATATTACTCAAAGCTCGGCCCCCAAAGAAGTCAACATTGCATTATTTAAATTGGAAACAACTAGTAGCTGATCCATCGAATGAGAAAAGTTTCAGCTGCTCCCTTTGCGCCAAGATATTTTCGACCAAGCGGGGAATTCGACGACATGCGAGACAAGTCCATGGGATTAAGGGGAAACAAGGTCTGTTCTGTCTTTGTCTGTCTGTCTGTCTTTAAGTCAATTATTTTTCTGTCTTTTTTAGAAACAATGACCAAATTAAATTCAAAATTTAAAACCATCCATAATTCTATGCTAATACTCCTTAAATTTGCAGCAAAGTCGAAAGCAAATTCCGAGGTCACACTTCAAGCCCCACTCCCACCAAATTCTAAAGATGAGGACTTGGAACAAGAGCAAGATGACGATGAGCAGAGAAATCCAACTTCAAAGGAGTGTGTGGAATGCAGTCAAACATTTTCATGCAAAATGGCCATTAGAAATCACAAGTTTGCATTTCATTCGGAGAACAAAGATTCCAGCATAAAAACGGAGCGTTTTAACTATCTCCAGCTGGTGAAAGAAGTGGAGCTGACGCCATGGAAATGTTCCCAATGTTTCCGATGGTTTTCTAACGAAATGCTGCGGGATGAGCATCAGAAAGTGGAACACGATAAGCACTTGTCGGGTAAATGCCACTCAAAGATTCATTTATTGTTTTGGTAATTCTACAACTAAGCATT
>JAQIXN010001531.1:0-17503 GCA_034698145.1 Proisotoma minuta
TACGACAAACCGTACGACCGCTATCTCAGTGAGACTTTTTTGGGACCTGAGCAAAACGCATACTTAGGCGAAGCCGTTACCATGGCCACTTTTGATTTTTTTGAAGGCCAGGGTTACATTTTGCCTCACCTAAGAAAAATTTTAATATGGAAATTGGAATTCTTGCTGCAATTTTAAGAAAGTTGAAGAAATTACATTTCCATTAAAATCCCTTTTCAAACGCACAGCCACATTTGCAGCCTTCACTTGTCAATAAACTTGTGTAATTCTCAAAAAAACGTTTTTGATCCTAGATTTTAAACTCAAATTATTCATTCAACAAACATGTATTTATTGAAAAGAAAATCATTGAACTCTTACAAAACGCTGCGCTGTCAAACATTTTAATTTTATCGAAATTAAATTGTATCTTCTCGGAATATTGACGCAGTTGGCTTTCAACTGTTTCTAGAATTTCGATACTTTTTTGAAAGGTTTCTCAAATTCTCCCTGGAATAATAAAATGCTGGTAAACGGATGTAATAATGTAGCGAGCTTTCTACTTAAGTTTCTTACAATTTAACATTTTTCGTCATTTATGCATCTCTTCGTGACGATTCTGTTGTCCACCGATGTCCATTTCCAGACGGACAGACAATCCCTTCACATATCATAGCTTATACAAAATAAAACATTAAAATAAAATCAATGTCAAAGAGTTTGAATTTAAAATGAATGCATCTCTGGATACAAAGCAAAGGTTTAGGTTACGCATTACAACAAGATTGACAAACTACATTTATTTATAAGTAGCAAGGCGCCACTAAGCTGTCAAAAATGTCGCCTGCCTTCTCCTCAATCCAATCAAATACAATTTTCAAATAAAGCCAAAGCCAATTTCATTTGTTATATTTAAACGCCCTAAAACTAATCCGCAAACAAATTCACGATTGATTAAATAACTGGCGACAACTTATGCATTTTGACCTGAAATTTCAATTTGTCCAACTCCTCAAAAACTGACATTGTTGCATAAGAAGTTCTTCTTCTTTATATTTGATTACGAGGGCGGAAAGAAACGCTTTCGTTTTGTTTGTCCTCCCTCCGACCTTTTTAAGTATTTTGGGTAAAAGAGACAAATTCTCAATTTGTACGGAAGAACACAAACAGCAAGACAAACAAAAAGATGACAAAAGACAAGACAATAAGTTGATCTTGAAACTTAAGCCTGCGACATTTCCTATTTACTCTAACACTTAAGAAGGTTTTCTTAAATCCAAGAGTAGAATGAGATGAGCAGAAAATCTTGAGGCGTCAGGTCAGTAAAAGACCTTTTGCTCCACTTTTCGATTGACGTAGAAAAGATTTGTCTGGAGAGAATTTAAGAGATCAAATCTCTTTTTTTACTAAAAGATGCGGAAACCTTTTAAATTGAAATACATTTTAGGAAAAAAAAGCATGCAGTCGGGGGATTAAAAAAGATGATGGGACACCTGATAGAATGTAAAGTAACGGATGAAGAGCGGTAAAAAATATGATACAAGGTTTTGTTATGAAACTGTTATAAAAACTGTGCCAAAAAATTTGGCTGTACACGTGAAAATGGATTTTAAAGAAAATTTGATACACATTTTCTTTAAATTCTTAAAATTTAAGATATATTTTCCTAACAATTTTTGGAAAAAATAGGTATACATCAATCTTGTCATATGCATATAGCCACATAACTAAAATTCAGTTTCATGCCATCAAATGTTTGGTACAACCTTAAATAAAATTTGAAACGTTTATTTTTGTCAAAATTCTGCATCTGCCACATTTCCAAAAACCTTTCTCCAGTTCCACTCCTGCAAAATAATAAATTGGAATATATGCGTGTTTGCCTTATCTCCCATCTCCACTCCGATCCCATCTTATCTTGGATTCTTTGTTAAGAAATCAGGAACAAATTGAATTTTACTTTACATGCCCAGAACAAAAGCATCAATTTTAGCCAACACTTTTCCACCAGCCAACTGCTCTTCTGCTTCTGCTTTATTTATTTGGAAAAAGGGTTGACACTTTATGGACAAGAAGATTCTTGGATAAGATTATTTTATTTTGTGGTTTAGTTTGGTAAAAGATTGATTTGATATGGACACATCGCACGAGAAGAGTTTCTCACCTTACAAACTTTTGGCCACATGTTGTATTGATAGCCATCGCACACAAATAAATAAAGATCCGCAACGCAATGGCAATAATTTTGGATTTCTCCTTGATTAATCAATCAATGGGTTGGGGTTGTGATCTGACAGGCTGTCATTTGTGGGTGTGCCTGGCTAATGCAATGCAATGCAATGCAATGCATGGCCGCATTTTTAGAGGAAGACATGGATTTTTACTCTGATCCAGTTTTTGTCTTTGGATGACAGTTGACAGGAACAAGGCTCGGTTTCACTCCTTCATTAAGACTTTTGGAGTTGGAGTTTTTTAAGAAGTTTGAAAATGAAGGAGGAAAAGAAGGGATGAGGGCTAGGGCTAGTTTAGCTTTTTAAAGGTGACACTTTACTAACTTTATTTAGAGAGTTTGGTAAAGTTAGTTAATCATTTGTGACTGTGGGTTTAAGGATAATGCAATAAACAAATGTTTAGCTTTATAATTACTAAAATTGTAAATGTATGTGACTATTGTCTCTTCAATCCCAAAACACGATAGGTGCAAAATGACTTAACAAATCATCTCAAATTTTGCATTTTAATGGGATCATTGCGTTGTAGAAATGTTGTAGTTTTAATCTCTGTCCACAAAACTTGTAATAATACAGTAGCATTTTTGTATATAATTAGTCTATTTTCATTTACACAATCACATACCAATACCTTTGGTTTTCCCAGGTAAAACAATGAAATATTTCCAAAATAGTTACTTTGTTAAATCAATCTGGGAGTTGATCTGTGTAAGACATCATCCATCCTGTTCCTCAACCTGAAGAAAGCGAGTGTGAAGTTAATTGGTGGTGGGGAAAAGATTTGGTGCGATACAAAGACTAAATTACAACCTCACTCCGCTTCCTCCCTTTTATTTTAATCAAACCTTAATCAAATGTTTTATCCCTTTCTTAAAATCACATTCTTTATAAGAAATTGTTAATTAGGAAATTAATGTTTGCAGCATTTGTCTGGAATTGGGATTGACAGCAACTATTCAATTTGATAAAATCAGAGAGTAGGCTTTGTGAATTTTGATTTGAGATTTGAGATTTGAGTGGATGGGATATCATATCATGTCAACGGAGAGATGAGTTAAATTAAATGAGATGAAATGGGACAAAATAATTCAGCTTGTCCACAACAGAATCAAAGATTGGGATTAAATGATTACACTTCGTCCCTTGTCCAGTTTCACATTCATAAAATCTTGGTTTAGTTTATGACGTTTAAAAATTTCTACAATTTTTACGTGACTATGCATGCAAAAAATAAAATTTATGTACACATTTTACTCTGAAAACTATAAAATTGATGCAATACTTCCAATTTCTTCATTTAAACATTTTTAAATTGAGATCAAAACTTTAGAAAGACAAAATTTAAATTCAAGCCGAAATTTTAAAAATTTTATTATAAAGTAAAATATATTCAAATTTTTTTTTCATTTTGGTACAACCTCCAAAAATAACCCAAAAAATGCTTCATAAACGACTCTATTTATAAAGCAGTAGTTCTATTTAGATTTTGCTGCTGGATTAAAAAACCAAAATTTAGTTTGTGCCTATCACAAAATCAGTTTCCTTTGTCCGCCACAAATACAAATAAATCTGTTGATGACATCAAGTGCCCGTAACTATATCAGGCAAATATGATTATGATTGAGCAGTTTATCCATCTCCTCAATAACTCTTCATTGTGCGCTGTATGTACCATTTGAATTTTGAATTCTGAATGTGAATAGAAGATCGGATGACATTTTCAAGACGCCGGCCTGTCGTCAGTCTACAACTTTTTTTACCCACAAATTAATAATCTCATGTCGCTCCCTTACAACAAATCGTTTATCAAATAAATGAAATGACATCCTTAAAGCCACCCAACGGACCCTCATTCTTAAAAATAAATTAGCCATATGTCTGTTTGTCTATTCAAAGGGTTCGGATGTCTGCTGAGAAGATAAGTTAACCCTTTATCTCCTAAAAGAGCTCCTTCAATGAATAAAATTTAATAAAAAAATAAAAGTTGACAAAATTTGTTTTGTTTGAATTTTTTGTGAGACAAGGATGGGACAAGGATGTCAAGTTGCAGGCGACAACAAAGTAGACAAGTGCCGGAAAGAAACGCTGCCTATCTCGGCTTTTTTTGAGGAGGAAACGCGGAGATAACATTTTAAAAGATGGGTGCAAATTAAACAGGAAAAGTAGAAAAAAATATATTTGCATGTGAAAAAGGATTTTAAGGGGCATTTAAATTCATTTTATTCTATAAATCTTAAAATTGCCCCTGGATTTTATAATTTACTTCAAATTGCTCACATTTTAACTAGCCTCAGATTTTTAAATGGGGAATCCAAAATTCATTTAACCTCTCCAAAAATGCTCAAAACCCTATTTCTGTAATACCCTACAGAAATCAAACATGCAGAAGATAAATTGAAATTTCCCCAATCCTATTGACTAAAGTCAAACTTTCCCCAGAGAGCATAAAAGAGCATTCCCCTTCAACAATGCACCCCCAACAATAGAATAGCTTTGAAAAATCCCAAATTGTCCGAATTAACCAGATTTTCATCACTTCTGATTTAATTTTTGTTGTAGCTCCCCCGAGACATGATTTGGTTTTGGTGACCTCTCTCTTTCAACATCAATTTATATTTAATGGGATATTTAGCTGATATCTCCTCCCCTCTATTTTATGACGCTGATTTTGATTTCTCCCCTAAATCCCATTTATACCCTGCATAAAGAGCTGAACTAATGACCAGCAAAATAAAATAAAATTGAGATTAACTAACAATCCCAATCCCAGAATTTTGTACAAAATTATTCCGAGAGGAAATTCATTTTTGGCCTCTCCTCTCTCTCCTCTGGATGGAAATGTTGAATGGGAAGGGGAAAGTTGGAGTGTAATTTATCATTTCTTATCTTTCTCCACTTTCTCCGCTCGCCACCCGAAAACTAACCATCAGCTTATCTTCCAGGGAAAACTTTGTGATTTTGATTTTCTCTATTTACAGGAAAGAGGGAGGATTGATGATGCATCAAAGAGAAGAAACTTTTCACGTTGGATCAACTATTTTGCGTGGAGTCTGGGAAAAGATGGATTAGCTTTTGGAAAAGTATCATTCCGCTAACAATGAAATGCAAGAGTCTATACATGTGGTATATGAGACACTGCAGGGAAAATGGCTTTTTAGGATTCACAACTTAAGGATTTACGCTTAAATTTTATTTTCTGTATGTCTGCTTGTTCACTAAAAATGTAAAAATAACCCGGAAATTCGGGAAAATTTGTATTCCTTTGTTTCCGTATGTTCTAAGATGTCATCAAACTTCAAATACCCGCTAAAATTTTAGGAATTCCAAAGTAAAAGTGAACATTGCATTTTCCCAAATCCCACAAAACGTGTGAATCTTCCCACCTTCCAAAATAAAGAGTAGGAAGCTTTAGCTTAGTGAAGTGACTTTATCCAGTCCACTTGTTTTGATGAGATGAAGATGCATCGGAGTGGATAGAATCTCATCTCCCTTTTACCTCCAAAAGCAAAACTTTCTCCGCTCCACTTTCCACCTCCATCATATTTCGGGAGGAAATTTCATCCTCCTTTTTCCAATTTAATCTCCGCTCTCATTTCCGCTTTCTCCCATTTTAACTTAGGGGCCTTCATTCCTCAAAAAATAACACAAATAGCCAAAAAATTCCCAACCAATAAAGATCTATGGTGTGTGAAAAACATTTGGTATTATTAGCTAGATAAGATAAGCAACGAATCCGCCTTTTTAATGAGAACTTCCACAACCAAAAAGATGCTTATCCAAAAAAAGACATCCCACTGAGAAAAAAAATCCTTTTCGTCTTCTCCTTATCTGCCTCCCTTATCTTTCCACAGTAAATGAAAAGTTGATGAGTAATTATTATAATTGGGTGAAAAGTTGGGCTAAAATGCCCATAAATTTTACCATTGATACAGAAAAGATTTTAGATTGCTGTGAATATCCGTTAATTATATCCATTGTCGCTAAAATATTTTTAGCCACCCTGTATCACAATTTTGGGGCTAGTATTTGTAGGCGTTGGTTGGCTGACTTTCTCCCTCTTTTCGGAGGGGAAAGTTGTTATCGGGAGGCGCAGAAGGATCTAGCAAAAGTCACATCTCTTTATCTCCTCCAAACCATATCATGGAAAATACCACAAATATTTCACATTACAATAAAGCTCAATTTTCATTATTGGTTTGGTTCATAATGTATATTTTTATAATCTGAGTTCAAAATATATATGGCACTCTGATGTAAAAAGATTTTAAAGAATTATCGGATGTAGAAATGATTCAAAAAAACAATTTTCCTTAAAATTCCAGTCAAATGTTTGTTCTTCATTAGATCCCAATCCATTTAATTTCATGGCATGCCACGAGTCCAAAATTTCTTGAAAATTGTCAACAAAACTTTGACTACTACTTGAGATTTAATCGGGTAAAGGAATAAATTAGAATTTGAATTTCTCAAAACAAACAGCATAATTTTATCAGACACGCAATTCTAAATCCAATTATTCCAATTCTACACAAAACTTTTACATACAAAGATAATCAATCTTATTATTATTTTGCTAGCTCCTTTTAGTTCTCTGGCCAAAGAATAATTAATCATCAGTTTGTTTTTGTACTGAAAACCCAACACGCAAAATAAATTTTTGGTCATCCCTCATTAGGATCTGATTTTGTATAATGTCACCAACATGTCACGCGACCCATGTCACATTTTGAGCTGGGCAACATTGATAATGTCATATTTCCAAACAATTTTAGGATTTTGTGGATATATGTAAAATCCATTTTGAAATGCATATTCATAAAAACCACTTTTTTGACAATTTCTACAATGAACAAGAACAAAAGAAACTGCATTTATAATGAATTGAACTATCCAACGGTATTTTAAGCATGCAATTAACGGATTTCAACGCAGTTGTCATTTTACTCAAGACATCTACAAAAAATCCATTAATAGTAAATAGAAACTGAAAAAAATAATTATGATGAAAATGCACAAAAGCCCAAAAACTTTTAGTGCATAACGACTAGTGACAAAAGACAATAAAAAAGTACAGCAAGTGCTCATTGTAAAATTCAAGTCAGGTTTTAAGATTTGCATCTCATTTTTATTCTGTCATCACTTTTAGCTTTTAATTAAATACGCTAAAATCAAAATCCCTCAAGCAAAAAAATATTTAAGCTTTAGTAAATAAAATGTCTTGCAAACAAATCGATTTGTATTTTACGCATTTTATGAATGAATAAACTTGAACTTTGAATGAGCTACAATGCCAATGCCAATGCAAACAATTTAAAGATTATGAGATTATCTCAAGTAATTTGAAAATCAAATTATCCATTGAGGCTGAAGTGACATATTCAAGATTCCATATGACAATTGAGCAGAATGAAATGACATAACTTAAGAAGGAAGGATCGTTATTAACAAATGAAGACAAACAGAGATGACAAGGAGGAGTGGAGCAGATTATGCGTGAAATTGATTTAATCTTTTAAGAAAGCTGGGATGGGATACAGTTTAAGCCTTTGTTTGTTTAGCTTATATAACACAAGGAGCTGATAAGGGATTTTTTAAGTGAAAATTCTTATGGTAAACGTTGAGATTCGGAAAGCAAAAATATCCGCTCTTTCCCCAATTTCGCGCCATGTTAAAAAGTGGATTTTTCAGGTAAATCTCGCAAACTCTAAAACTCAAAGTTTTGGGAAAATTTTATTTCTCAAATTTTATGATGACGTCGTAGATCCTACAAAGTATATATATCCTTTTTCTACTCATAAAGATCTTTCTAATGATATGAATTTTGATGGGGTAATTTAAGATTCGTTGTTAACCTTCCAGACCTAAAACTATGTCGAATTTCAACTTAAGGATAATTTAAACATTGCTTAGGACCAAAAATTCTACAACAGATCCAAAAATCAGCCAGATCGGCTCAACGAGCATTTGCCTATACATAAGTAATATAATGTATCCCATGAACTTACTTTGAGCTATTTGATTCATATGGGCAAACTGCAAAAATCTCATTTTGCCTCACTCTTTCTGCTCAAATCTGCTTCAGCAACATTAGATGAGATTTGGAAAGTTATCCAATTTAGTTTGTGAAGGGAGATTAGGTGGAAATGGAGGGAGAAAGTGAGAGAAGCGCGTGGCGTGCGTAACGCCGTTAAATGAATGGATCAAAAGATACAGCGACCAACAAACAAAGCAAAGTATCAAACGTAAGTGACATTAAATTATTTTATGCTAAAAAGGCAGTGGCCCAAATACAAATATAAATCATGAGATTATCGCAATTATATTGGGAGAAAAAAGACACAAGTTGTACATCATTTCGGAAAGTTGAATATTAAATAATAACGCATTGGAAAAAGTCGATTGTATAAATCCTAAAATTGTCGCAAATTTTTTTTAGAAATTATAGATGAAACGCGCAGATTTATGCGTATTCAAGAATTAAGAATTTTCCACTATTCCCAACAATGAAACGAAAAAAAGCTCGTAAATGTCTGCTACAAAATACCACCAAATTATCCAACTTTATTTAATTCCTTGTTGGTTAGTTTCCTACTTAATTTATCCTTTGTCTTTCCCATTTCCTCTGGGGATCAAGAAATAACATTATTCGAGGACACTTCACAATTTACGAAAAAGGTCCAAGAACTTCAAGATTTTGCTGCAAATGCTCTCCACAAATTGTGGATGTCTCAAGGCTTTCAGGCCAAACTTTATTTTATTGTTGTACTACTTAATTTAGCTTGAAGTTGAAGTAATTTGTGAGAAGAAAACAAAGTTTGATTATAAAAGGAGGAGAAAGTTTTCCCAGTCAAAATGACAAAGACAAATAGCCACAAAGTAAATTGAGACAAAGGATTCTATTTTACATTCTCTACCAAAATTCTTATTTGTGATTTTACATAGAAAATGAGTTTTAAGAAAAATGCGGAATCCATTAAATTTAGTCTATTATAGTCACACATTTTACTGCAGAATTTCCAAAACCATTATAGCGTGGGAATTATAAGGTGTTAAATAAAAATTCTCCGCCAACCTGCTTAATAATGATGGATGAAGATGATTACGTAACTGGCCTTTGTTATTCTAATTTAAAGAAAGGGTTGACTGGTTGAAAAAATCTGATGAGGCATTTAGCGCAGATTAATCATCATCAAGTCCGAGATCAACACTTGCACAAAGATCATCCATCACACAACTAAATATCAGTTAAAACCCTAACTTTGTATTCAAATTGGCAAAAAATACTTTACACTCCTCTCCTAAATCGGATTAAGATTACAGCCTAGACTTTAATGATAAACAGAAGGGAATTTTATGATTGATTCATATTTGCATATGCTCCCTGCCAATTCAAATTTGCAACTATTTCCTTCAACTTTGATCACAATCCAAGCGTAAACTTTTTCAACCCGGATGAAGGGCCCAACTTCATTTGTACCAAAACCATAAATTGTTCATGCCAAAGTGACAGCTCTAAAATATCTACATTTGACCCTTTAGTTCCCATCCCAAGCTCGGGTTCATCAAGTTTCACTCCAGTTAGCAAACGACATTTTGATATGGGACATATTTATTCATTAGGGTTGCAGAACAAATGATGATATCAATGTCACGTAACAAAACGTCGCCCGTGGCGTCATGCATCATAACCTTGGTCGCGTGACCGTCTTGACGTGAAATCAGATCCTTCCCTTGCAATCAGGGACCAAAATTAAGGAGCTTTTTGCATGGGGCAAGCTGAGATGGGGACTTTGACTTAAGGCCTTCTTATCTGAAATGTGGGTTATGTGATAAGTATTCCCGGAAGTAGCCTCCAGGATATTCCCTTATCTTTGTGATATTTTTAAACAGGCATTTCAAATTATTTCTTAAATATCCATACATCCGTTTCATGTATTTCCCTATCTCTATCAACCATCAATGTCTTTAGTCCTAAACTTTTCACCCAATTACGTATTATTAGGAAGCTTTTTCTAGTAAAAGTTTAATTCCAAAATTTTATTCTCTCAAAAGATAAGGTTTAGAAGGAGGACTTTTTTATTAGCAGAAAAGTCTTTGGATAAGCATCTTTGTGGTTCAAGTTCTCATTAAAAAGGCGGATTTTCACTATCGCATCACTTGGGATATGAGCTAATAATAAGCTAAAGTTAGCCCACCAACTAAGCCCAATTAAATTATATCAAAAGTTTGTGGATTTTGAATTTGAATCAAAGTTTGCCCCCTACAGTAAAATGGAGTTGTCTCTCGTTTGAGGAGAAAGCGGAAATCAAAGCGGAGATTAAATTCGGAAAAAACGTGAAATTTCCTCTCCCTCCTTTTCTATTATTAAATATGATAGGAAACAAGAGCCATGGCTCTGCATTCCAAATGGAGAAAGTTTGTCAGATTATTTACTTTTGTTGTGGGGTTTGGCATCCACTTGTTTAATTTTCGTCGTATATGACGCTTTTTTCGTCACATGTTGACCATGTTAAATTGCTCATTGTGCTTGAAAGTATCTTTGGACGAGACTTTATTTGCTAAATGAACCTTTTGGTTATATTTTTATGATATTGATGATTCCCATTTTCCTCTTAAAATGAGTAACAAGTGTGCAAAATTTCGATAAATTCCGATATATACTTTGTTCAATAATTGTCCTCCATATTGATGGACGGACAATTCGTTCGCATATATTGCTCCACTTTTCAAAAATTATAAAAATAATGTACCACAATCTAAAAGAAAGTGGTGAAAAAAAAGCAAACTGAAATTGTTTTTCTCTCCATCAAAACAAGCCAAAACACAGCTATCTTTTGATCTCTATGAAGTTTTAGCCTTCTTGAGAAAAGTTGTGTATGCAATGGCTACATATTTAGTGTGTCCCTACGGAGTTTGATGTATGATTTCAGATTTCCATCTACTTGGTGAAGGGAATTATTTTATTCCTTCATTTAAGGCTTTTCTCAATAAAAGCTATTTCTTTTTTATTACACTTCTTATCATAATCAATCAAATGCTAACTTGTGTTGGGTTGGAATTAATCCAAAATGTCAGAATGTGTTAGAAAAAGTAACAATGCAAGGTCCAGTAATTCCTCCAACAATAAATTGGTAATTGTAGCCCCTCATTGTAATTACTGTAATTAAAGGAAAAGTTAAATGAGGGGTTGTTCAATAGACTTTTGTCGGAGATTGAATAATTTTGGAAAATGTTTTTAGTACTTCCGCTCAAAGGGTTGAACACACTCTTCAATGTTATCATTGTTGTTATTTGAACTTTGTTGTGGTTTTCTGATATGATATGAACTTTGGCTTGGCTCGTCCTTCCAAAAGATTATGAATATGGAAAATAGATTAAGCCACAAACAAATTTCTTGAGCCTGGCATGTGATGTGATAAAAGGATGCAGTGGCAATATGTCATCCCATTGTTGGAGATAAACCTCTGTTTGTTTTTGACTTTTGAAGGATAAGACAATTATTGACAATTGAGTGGTTTATTGTTGCGGGTGGACCCCTGCACTGCAGGGGGCAGACAACAACAAACCACAGACCACCCCCAACAATGGGAAACAATGGTGCTCCCAAGTGGCCAATTTAAATGGTAAATATTGACTTTTAATCCTTGCGTTGAAAAACTGCTTTCTCTCCATTAGTTTCGGCCAGTAATAAAATAAAATTGATTAGTTACGCAATTGTTAAACGGATTATACACATTTCAGCTCAATTTCACCCAACCCATAAGGTTTAAGGGTGTTTCGGAAAGTTTCGAATTTTAAATAAATTTCTAGTTTGCATTTTATGACAAGTCGCAGACCACACAAAGTCGAAGCAAAGCTATAAAACGTAGGATTTATAGGTTGAAGAGTAATTTCGTAGCTTAAGAGGACCCTTGGGAGAAAAAGTATACAATCGCTCCCTTGACGTAATATTACGACCTTAATGTAATGTGGATCTTCTTCCCATTGTTTATAATCGGAGGGAGCTTGGCTTTCAAGCTTTCCTTCCCGAGTTTTGATTCTATTTTGAGGGTGACATGACTATTGACTATTATCGCACTCCATTTATATCCCAACCAAATTGGACAAAAGAGAAGCACTGCTCTGTAAATGTAAATAAATTCGGGGATGCGATGCGGCTCCGGGGAAAAGTTTAAGAGCTAGTTGAATTTGCATTTGAATGCTGAAGGGAAAAGAATGGGACATTACACAAAATCCCCATTTTCCAGTGGAAACTATGTATTTTTATTTTGTTTTCAAAAAATTCTCAAGTTTGAGAGTTGTAAAATTTTGTACCGTGGTCCAAATGATGTGCGCATCTTTGTCGCGTGCGTGTGGTCACATGCAGATACAAAATCTACTTTTTACTCTATAAAAACTGAGGTTAAAGTTGTTTAAGTGGATGATGAACATGTATTACAAATATGAAATTAAATATGATGGGACCGCAGCAGTGTCACAAACTTCCTTCCTTCCGTTGGAAATAGATACAGCTAAAATAAAATAAAACACTCGCACTCCCCTAAACTCACTTTATTTATGTGGGATCAAGTAATTTGATCCTTTTCATAAGTCCACTAAATTTTTAACCCGGCTAAGCTATCGAGTGGTATACATACAAAGTAAGCAATAACTCACAAGGAGCAAATGAGCCCATTCAAATATTTAAAAAGAGAGACACTGCACTCCACTTGAGGGAATGAGAAGGCAAACAAAATGCGGGTGGCTTCTACAACAGTTTGATGGAGGTAATTAAAATTTACGAGCTTTTGATCAAGCCTCAAGCAAATTGGAATTGGAAATTTTGCAGTTATTCATGTTTATTTAATGGGGCGAGATGAGATGATGAACACAAACATTTGTGACTTTGTGTTATATTTACAAGGGATTTCAGGAAAGATGATACATTTTTTAGTGAAATTTCCCCTCGAATTTAAGATCAAAACTTGTACATGTCAAATTTTCCATAAGACCCCATTTCATATGCAAAACCACATTTAAATTTGTAACCATTATATAACAAAGTAACACATGATTCCTAATTAGGAACTAAAAGTTGTTTGAACTTCCACATTTTTTCTCAGCATGGTTAATCATCCCTTTAAAAAAAGATTTAATCCTTATGATGACCCCACTTACACTTACTCCACTTAATTACTTTTTTACAAGGACTATCAACATCAAATAAAGGCAGAGGGAATAAAATAAAATAAAATGTAGTTTTAAGCTGGGCTGACAGCACTAATTAATTTAATCTGCTGATTAAACCCAGTAAATAGAGATTGAGACTTGTAACAAGTAGCCAAACTTTGTTTTGGCAACTTGTTTAATTGGAGCTTCTTTTTTAAACATGATGAAGATAAATGAAGAAGATCTTCATCTTTAAAGTTCTGAATATTTGTGGCTGTGCACATACCAAAGGTTTTCGTACATTTCCTAACAATTAAACTTTAATTTGACTAAACATTAAACTTGGACATAATAAGATTGGAATTGTGTCCTAATTTTATAATTTACACAATAGAATATGTGCATACCAAAATTTCTTTCCAAATATTTAAACAATGTTCTAAAACCAAAACTAAGCTCTAAAAGTAAAAGCCATACATTTTACAAATTCCCCCGCTTATTTTGGAGACACCCTGAATAATTTGATGAAGTGAACATTATGTATTTGCCGGTGTTTTGGCGTGTATTGGAATATTGGGTCGTGATGTGGAATAAATGGAGTTATCTTTTGATGATCTGAGTTGAAGCCAAGCCACTTTGCTATCTCATCCCATCTCAGATTCAGATTCAAATTCAAAGCCAAACCAAACTCAATGGTCCCTTAGAAAGGCCCTTAACTATGAACAGCGATAAGATCTTATCCCTCTCCATATGTAGTTAGTTGTTCCCAAACCAATTCAAATTCAATGCAATGCAAAGGACAATAAAAAGAAAGACAATGGGAAAATGTCCTAAAACTATCACCTGCCTCTAAATAACATACTTTTGCTAAAACACGAGATTTTCACTAGACACATTGAAGCATCAACCAATGGGATCAACTGGCGACAAATTGAATAAAAAAATCTCAAAAACCTTTGAAAATATGGGATTGCAATTGTACTTAATCTCGATGTCAAAACATAGCCAACAATTACAAAAAAAAATGTCAACTTTTAAATGAAAATGCCATTTGAATTAACCATTTAGAAACCGTCAATAAAATTTCAAACCCAACTTTCCCATTAATTACAAACTCGCGAATATCTAAACTCCCAAATTATTCCATTTTATAAGAAGCGTGTCCCAATTTGCTCTCCTCCATTTTTCACTTTCTTTTTGTGGGTTGAGAGCTTAGTTTGAGTTTAGTGCTTTATGGGATGATTTTTATCTCACTCCGCTGTGATTTAAAATGCTAGCCTCACATTCCCTTCTTCTTTTGTCCTGCGGTTGGTGTTAAAGATTTGAAAGCATTTCATTTCATGTATTTTTTGAGCACTCAAATTGAATCTCATCTTGATTTTTGATCGGAGATGAGATGGGATAAGCTCACTCAATTCCTCCCGTCGTGTCCCGAATATAATGGACACAATTACGCACCACCAGATGCTTCAGCTTTTACGAACAGACAAAAAATACGAGGGCAATTCGCACTTTTACGAGATTTTACAATACTGGATAATTGGTTAAAATTAATAAGATTTAAATGCAGATACAACCAAATATTTACTTGGTTTGGTCATAAAGAAAGAAAGCATTGGAGTCCTTAGAAGGAATTATTCATTCATTCATCTACACTCTTGTTTAGATTTATTTTATTTTATATCATATCTTCATGTTTCATCTCATCTTGGAACAGAATCAAGCCCTGCATTGCATTGGACCAATGCAGCACAAAGTTTACAACTGTTTCTTACAAAAAGGTGGATGAATGTGAATGTGAAATGAATTTGTTTTCCCATTGTTTGTTAATCCAAAGAGGAAATAAATCAATGTGAGGCTGTTTTTAATGCTTACAGGGTGAACAAAAACGGATACATTATTTAGCAGAGCTAAAGCTACATTATGTGGCCGCAATGTCTGTCCGTCAGAATACGAAATTTTGCACAAATGTCACTTTGGTCAAAATGGACATCATGTGTCATCGTCATACTTTTACCTCAAAACAAAAGGTCAAAAATGTCAGCATTTTAGCTACATTATTACATCTGTTTACCAATATCTTATTATCAACATTTCCCAAGATTTTCCCCACGATCAATACCTTTGATTTCCATCTATTTATAGTCTCAATCTCAAAAACATATTTTGCTGTTATTACAATATACTTAGCTCTGGCTGTAATATGATTTAGCAAAGGTGTGAGAGCCATTAGATAGCAATCAAGGAGAAGTGGAGTCCCAAAGGATTATCATCCTTTGATAATTTCCTCTGTCCCTAAAAATAAAGGCTGAATGGAAGAGATAGCAATCATTTCCTCCCATCCTTGAAACTTTGTTAAATGTGTGTGACGTTACATATTGTGATTTCTCCAAATATCTGAGACAAATGCAATGTTCTGCTCTCATTTTGTGGTTTTGGTTTTAGTTTTGTAAGGTGAGAAACTCTTTGATTGATGGATGCTTGGAACAAGATCTGGATTTCTTTCTCTTTGCTACTCGTGCCTAAGAGGTTATCCTAAAATCAAAGCGTAACCAGACAGACCTAAATTATCTTATCCAGCCATCTAGAGAAAAGACCCAGATGCAGAAGCAAAAAGTGTCATTTTAACGGAAAATGAAGACATGACCCTTATGTTAATGAATTTTATTAATTACTGTGTGGCTTGTTTTATTTGTATATTTTGCATATCCACACATTTTCGCTATAATTCTTAAAATTTTGGCGGAAATATAAATTTTGATACCCCAACAAATACATAAAGCAAAATGTGGATATCAAATCCCTTCATATATTTATCTGACAGCCTCTTTTCCAATGCCAATGAAAAGTTGATGTATCTGTATTTCTTTTTATCAAAGCAATGGACAGATGGACATTTGGCTGGATTATTTTTTGTCATGTCACGGAATAAAGAGTAAAGTGGAGTAAGTTAAAGAAGAGTTGTCTTCTTGGATGTCACTTGTTAAGCAACGTCTTCCTTTCTTCAGAGTCCATTAGGAACGCCACAAATTGAAAAGATGAGACAGGTAAAGTGAGAGTCCCTTTATTCAACAAAACTAACTGTCAATTATCTACTCCCCACCACTTTTACCTACAAATACCAAACCATCCACCCTAAGCTCCATTTATTTTTATTTTTAAACCACTTGAAAAGTAATCAATTTTCAGGGTTCATATTCTACAAAAACTCAGGTGATAAAGATTGCAAATGAGCTGAGCTTATCTCCTTTAATCTGATTACAGGTAAAAGGAGATGGAATTATGCAGATTTTGCTAATCCTTGTTTGTAAACATAAACAACCATAATCAAGATTTTACAAATAGACTGGAATTTAACAAACTATACAGATATTCAATTTATCCACACCTTCAAGTAGATATTTCCAACTTCTATTCACGAAATGAAATTCTTCAGCGCATCCATTATATTATGTATCATCATCTTTAGCTTTGATCTAAAATCAATATCTGCTAAAGCCATCGTCCTCCTCTCCTCAAACTTTGCTCTCATCTCGGCAGATAAATCATCCCAAATAAATCTTGTAGAGATGCAGTTTGTTCTATTCTCAGCTTGGGATGAGAGCCGTCTTTCCGTTGGTGGTTGGGGTTTAAGGCTGGGCGTCCCCAGCCTCCGCGCCCCGCCCCGCGCTATGCAATACAAAGCTTAAGTCGAAGGCTTACACTGTAAAAGCCAACACTGAGGCTCAAGTCCAGTCAGTCTTAAGCAACAGCCTCAGCAAGTTGGACGAGGGTCAACTCAGATCAAGTTCCAAGAGATTGAGAAAAGTGATATTTAACCCAAACAAGATTATCGATTATCTACACCGATAATTTATTAATAAGCCCTTATCTGGAGTGTTAAACTGTATTAAGTGGGATTAATAAATTCAACAGCTTAATTGAAACTGTGTGAATTTAAGAATTTTGCAGTTGTGGATTTTCAAGAAACGCCGAGCTATTTAAAGTTCTTCTTCAGTCATCATTAAATAGTTTGCTCTAATTACCCCAAAAAGTGTGTTTTTCCACTTGTTTTTGTTCTTTTAATTACTGTTGTGCAGTTATCTACTTTGATGACCCGTGAGGTGGGTGGGGTTTACATGGATCGGGGTTTTGGGGGGGAGGAG
>JAQIXN010001532.1:0-17501 GCA_034698145.1 Proisotoma minuta
TTACTTACTTATATAAATTATATATATATATAAAAAATATGCTAATCATTTACCTGCTACACTTCTGATTGCTTCCGTAGCAAAAGTACAAGGTAATGAATAACTGATGAATAGAGCAACTGGATGAACACCTTCCAAAGGCCAAATGATGCTAAGGATAAAATAATATGAACATTTATTAATTTGGTATTGATTAATCAAAGTAAAAGTATGAAAATTACCCTGACATAAGCAAAACAGGAGTGAAAAGTCCAAATATTGTGATAATAGCTATAAAACAAAACCAAACAGACACTTGTTACCTTCTGGGGGTAATTTGAGAAATTCTCAAAAGTTCTCACCTTCCATTTCTTCATCACATATCATGGCAATAAAAAATCCAAGAGATAACCCACATAATCCACATAATAGACAAATGACAATAAACAGAATAGAAGATCCTTGTATTGTGAAACCAAATCCAAATACAAGAATTATAAAAGAGATTAAAACTTGGGCAACAATTAAAGAGCCCTCTGTGACCATGAAGGACGCGACCCTGTGACCATACAGATTATTTTTCATTTGCATATTTTTTTCAAAAATTGTCTTCACTCACACGTCAAATGTTGTCACTCCAGCGACCTGACTGCGGTCCAATGTACCTTGTTTCTTATCCTTGATGTAAGCTATTCCACCGGAAGCCAATGGGACAAAAAATAACATTATGAGTAGCGCAGCAGGGGAAATAAATTCTTGATAACCAGTCTCTAAATCTCCATAAACTGGTTTTCGGTACTATAATAAAACAAGGCTATTTTCCATTATAATGTATTTAGCCCAGTTTTCTTTAGTTATGTATGTGACTTTTGAGCATACGTGAACTGGAAGATCTGCGGCAACAGAGTTTTGATCGCAATCAGATGCAAGTTGTTGTATAAATCTTTGATAGTTTTCGTAAAACAATTTTGTCAATAATTGCGCAGCAAGGTAAACTATATTGAATGATATTATTTTATGTATGATATTATTAAGGATAATAATATATAGGGATAATAATATAGGGATAGGGATAAAGTTTAAAAGCTTACGTGACATGTCCATTTTAAAAGAAATTGATGTTCCCTCAAGTGTCTCATTTGTCGCAAAGTTTCTACTCAAAGCTCGATCCTTCATGTGCTCTGTAAAGTTCAAAGGAATTGACATGTAGCCCCAAATTCGCCCTTCGGTAACGGCTTGCAAAGCCTCTTCTTCTGACTCCATTCTGTGCATAATAATGTTCTCTTTGGGGAGAGATGAGACATATTTACAACTCATCCCATCTGTCAAACAACCATCTTCAAAAGGACAAATCGTCGTGTCGTTTCCAAAAGGCACTTCATAGTTAACCATTCCAAAATCCATATTCTTTGGCTCGTAGCCGACAACAAATCTGATGATGATTAGCTGAACCGCAGGGATTAAGAGGACACAGATCACAAAAAGAATATTTCTAAAGAATGTGATGTAGTTTCTCAAGATGAGAGCCACGATTCTGTCTCCTCGAGAGTAAAAGAATTCTTCTGCAACATCTTGTACAATTTCTGCCACAGATTGCTGTCGGCTTAAACTTCGTTTTGCCATCATATTTTCTTCAGTGAATCTTCGTTTGAATTTTATACCAACAATGGGACTTTTATCTCCTCCAATCACGGGACCTTGTCCTCTTCCTCCGCTTGTTAGATTTTTGTTTCCGGTATAAAAAGAGATCTCTTGAAGAGCCTGAGAAACTTCGTTGGAGGGATTGTCGGATATGAGATCAAGATTGTCTTTTTTACATAGCTTTAGTACGATATCTTCAAGTAATTCTGCATTGTGTTCAAGTAATAAAGAGTTTGGAGCTTTTTCTGTTAGCAAGCGACCATTTCTCATAAGACCGACAAAATTGGCTGTTCTGCATTCTTCAATGTAGTGACTAATTGTTCAAAAATATTTTTAAGCAACATAATTAATAGTTGCATGTACATATACTTATATAAACAAAGTACATACGTCGTCACAATTACTGTTGTCTTTTTTGTCTTTACTAAATTGACAAGATGATCCCAAATTTTCTGTCGGACTAAAGGATCCACTCCTATTTCAAAAATGTGTAATTAGACAATCACACCAAAAACAAGTTTGATTTTGTCAAATAAATATTTCTAGAGCTTCCATCAGCTCATTAACTTGCCTACTGTTGGTTCGTCCAAGATCAAGAGACGTGCTTGGTGAACAAGTGCAACTGCTAAAGACGTCCTGGAAAAAATATTCTGAGCACAAGCCTGTCAACTAAAATTGTGAACCCTTAATTATTACCTTCGTTGTTGACCCCCACTAAATAAATATGGAAAAATAATACTTGTTAATATGTTTCATGGTTTTCATCTATAACTATATGTTTTTTTTTACAAAGTGCGAACCTCAGGGTTCCGATAATTCTATGTGACTCTGGCAAATCTAATAATCCCATTAAATAACCCATCCGCTTTTCAATGTCATCTTTTGTCATCCCATAAATTCTCCCATAATATTGTAATATTTCTTTAATTGACATGTTTTCATATAACGCGATCTCTTGGGGCATAAATCCTACCAATGGACCTTTTTTGACATTTTTATCGTTAAATTTCATTTATGATAATAAGAATGTTAATAAAATACTAACTTACCAGGCACACCCGATGCAATTGTTCCTACATTTTCATTCGAATGATTAATACCAAGGATAATAAAATTACTCTATTCTATTTTAAATTTTTAACCTGGTTTGGCACCAAATACGGAAATTTCTCCACTGTCGATTTTTCTCAACCCAACTATGCACGACAAGATCGTCGTCTTCCCCTAATTATGATTATTGCAAATAAATAAATGATTTGAAATGTGCATATAAAAGTATGTGTTCTTACACCTATAAAAATGAAATAAAATATATATGTAAAACTATCAAAATATATGGTTCTAAAATATATATTTTGTATGATCAACTTACAGCCAGATGAGCCTAATAAGAGTGAATATATAAATTATTTATTGAAAGGAACAATAAGCCAATATATTTTACCAAGAAGTCCGTAGATACTCCCTTGAGGGACATTCATTGAAAAGCCACTGAGAACTGGTGGCCTATTTCCATATGCTTTTCGGGCATCTTTCACCAAGACTCCTGGCGTCACTTGTGAACCATTCGTGACCCCTCCGCCCATACTAAGACTAACATGATGACCCGGAGTGCTACATATTTTTTATGATATGCATATATATATATACCCCTCTCGAACTAGGAACAAATTATAATAATGATATTACCGGTCAATTCTTCCAGAATCCATTTTCATGCGTCTATTATATATTTATAAGTGTAGACTTTGTTAAAGGTTACTTTCACTTTTCCAAAAAACTGATGCACTTTTTATTCTTTCTCTGGAACTAACGATAATTTATATATTAAATTAAACTAGGACAAAATTGTTACATATCATTAACTATATTTCCTTTGTTAGTATTCATGCACTGGACAAGTGTTGTTGTAGACTGGGGTTGCATTGTTGAATCTTGAATCCAAGACTAGAAGGTTTTGTAAATGGTAAAAGGACACGCAGGGACGAGCATAGTTGTGCCACAAGTTTTTCTGTATTTTGCTAAAACATCGCCTACGTCATAATAGGTTAATAGTTGAGAAAGGAGCATATAACATATATTAGCGTAAATAAATACATAAAACAATATCTACATAGTCCTATGACCGGTTTGTGTCTTGGTAGATTACAATAATTGACTGTAAATGAACAAACACACACACACAATATAGAAAGGTTTGGGAATTCACAGCAAAAATCAAAGTCAACAATTGAATTAAACTCAACAGACGTAATAAAGTAGCGAAGCAAGTTATTGTGCTCAATTATGCTATGCTTTGTGACAAATATATTGATATCTTTTGACTGCTGACTTTGTTCTGTGATTAAAATTTAACTTGATTTGAAATATCTTTTGAACAAGGCCCATTTCAAAAATATATTTTTTTCGTCATATGGACAAGTCTCTATGTCCGATGATGTTCATTTTCAATAGTTACTACATTGATTTTTCCCTACGCGACATGTATGCAAAGTTTCGTTCAAAAGTTATCGTGCTGACAGGCAGACAATGCTTTCACATAATGTACAAATCTCCGCTAGATAATAATGGACAACTAACTCCCAGAGCACTTTGCTTGATTAAAATTTTATAATTCTATACAGGTACACAACATACTAAAAGCATTACACCGCATAAGCACTTTATAATATCTTTTGGCATTGCTCTTGAACCTCTCATTCAGGGAGAACTGGATTTGACTAAAAAAAAACAATTTATAGCACACATGTCTCAAAAATTATGAGGATCCAGGATTCCCCACATCTTAACCCCCAGTCAAACATGTACAATATATTATCGTAAATCAACGTCACTACTAATTCCTGAAATTACATAAACGTTGAGGTGTAGTGAAATGAAATATGTTACGTATATTATTTGCTGATTGATTTGATCCACACACCTGCAATTAATTGACAAGCGAATAATTTGGAATCTGGAACGACCTTTGCCTTTTTCTCATACCTCATTAATGTCTCCAACGATTGAGTATATTAAGTGTCTTGTCTTGTTGTTATATAAAATGCTAATAATACAAGGAAGCGTGGATAAGAAAATCAGTTTCTTCTCAATTTTGATGAATGGATTTCATTGCATGGCAAAAACCAATTAATAATAATAAATTTAATTGCATTTCAAGAAATTCAATTTACTGGAAGGTGAGTCAGTCAGCATAAGAGATAATAAAACATGCCCTTCGTCATCAATACCACTATAATCTGGTAATTAGTTGCGCAAACAGGTAACAATCCATTTTTGATAGGGATAGGTATTGTTTACCTTAACCCTTTAATGAGGTAAATTGAACCACTTTAGAATATGAGCTAAAATCTTTTCAACTTTGGCTATCGTTAATGGATTAATTTCGTTAATTTTGTTATCAAAAACGTCATTTTCATTCCTTTAACGTCATTCACATTATGCAATGATTGCAAATTAAATGGTTGTTTTTGTCCCAACAAGCTTAGTTCAAAGACCAAAACGTCAGTAAGCAAAATTCGAACTTATTGATTATTGCTACATAATAAAGTGCATTAGTTTTTTTTAGAGGAGCATCATAAGAGGATGCTATGCATATGATAATGTTTATACATAAGTTTTTATTTCATTTTAACTTTCCCTTTAAAATTTTAAGTTGATTGAAAAACAAAATGCTACAAAAGAAACCCAAGCTAGACAACATCATTACACCTAAATAAATTATCCTCTACATCTGGCGGATATTGTACATACATATATTTAGTACCTATAGTACATTTTTATAATATTCAAAATAGTGCATAGGACAACGATTTTCGCGTTTAACCCATTGAATAAAGCATTTCAAGAAATACACATGTCACAAATATTTTGCATTACGACATTTTTGAGGATTACGCAAGAGTCCAGAGTTGACAATAAAAAGTGCAACACATTCATTATTAATTACTGTTATTGTCAATAAAAATAACTTTCCCAGTGGAGATGTGCTAAAAAGTAGTTTAAACTACTCCACTCATGGATTTTACAGAACTCAATAATGATTTAATAAAGTTTATCTAATGACCATTCGGATTTTCCTTTATGATATCAAACTAAAATATATGACATCAAATATATACCTGTTCAAGTGTCATGTTAATTCCAAAGTTAGCACTTGAATAGGCTGAGAGTTTTTCCACATGCTAAAGCTAACAGATAAAACTGATTAATTATTCATTTTGCATACGTGAACCTATGCCTATGTAGGTATATTGTCTTAAGATAAGTGATGTTCTCATAAAAATCATCGCTCCTAAAAATTAATTCAATCTGCCATTAGTTTGAACGAATACATAATTTGGCAAAATGGAATGTGAAAGTACTATCAGCTTTGTACTATATTTACAAGAATTGCTTGATTCTCATGCAGTTTACTCGATTTCCGTAAAATCAGTATTACTGGAAAATTGGCAGTAGCTCATTTATTACGAAACATACAAAATTACAGTCTTATTTCATATTATTATTATTTTAATTAATTTAATTGTTCTACTGTAAATGGCACTTATTTGAATCTTCGCTTGAATACAATACTTGCAAGAATCCATGTGCTAAAAATCCATGCTAAGAGAATAGCGTAGCCAGGCCAAACGTACGAGTGGGTTATTGGCCATCCCCGACTAATAATAGATCTGCAAAAATCATCGTTATAAATATTTATATGCTAAATTATTACACATATTAATCAGTGTTTTAAAAAAGTACCTTATTGCTTTTATTGGCCAGGTACATGGAAGGCAATAGCTGATGTATCTAATAAACCATGGCGCAGCCTCCAAAGGCCAAATTATTCCTGATAAAAACATTAATTTTAAAAAAAACTCTATATGAAGCAAAAGTAATTAAATCAGAACTCACCACAAAATATCTGAAATAAAACAACGTAGAATTAATCTCAAATAATGTTTGATATTTCCAAATAGAATAACTCACGAGATTAGGCATGTAGAAGCCCACGCCAATTATCAAGGCCTCCATTTCTTCATCAACTAGCTGAGCAATTAGGAAACCCAAAGAGAGACCAGCAATACCAACAAGTAAAAGTATTCTGAAAAAAATCACGAATTTAAGACAAATCTTAATTCAGTCTTACTTTAAGTATGCTTACAATAGAAAGGCAATTACAGAGCCTTTAATTTCCATTTGAAATACGAATAAAACTAAAAGATACGAGATCAATGTTTGTACAACGATAAGAAACCCCTCTGTACAAAAGAATCTGTCAAATTAAACAAATTAAGTGTTACAACTTTTTTAATAAATATAATTTAAGTATATAGATATTATGGTAAGCATTACGCTGCGTATAAATCTGTCATCTGAATTCCTGCAACCTATCAAAGAAACGCATATAAATTCACAAAGTCATAAACATAAATAATATTGAAAAACTGTGAAATGCACTAACCATAGATCTATCGAGAGTGCCTTGCTTCCTGTCCGTAATATTATACACGGAGCACGACAAGTAAGGAATGAAGAACAAGATCCTACAAGTAATAATAATAATTGTCATTATTGAAATACTATAAACACTTTTATTACAAAATGCGAATATTTATAACTTACACGAGCAACACAGCAGGTCCAATATAATCGTGAAATGAGATATCATTTGTTCCATAAACGGGTGTTCTAAACTATAGTAAAGATAAAACAAAATTATTCCATTCGCAGAATTTAGAAATTTTAGAAAATAACTACATACATTTAACGGCAGTTCAGCCTTTTTTGTATCTTGATCACAGTCACTCAACATCCGAGTAACAAATGCTCCAAAAGATTCATACAAACTTTTGGTTAGCAAAGCAGCAGCAAAATAATCTGTAAAATTATCATTTGTACTCCAAGAAAGAATGCGAAATGAAAATTAGTTTACGAGATTGATCCATTCTAAGGGTAATTGTTGATCCATCTATTGTCTCATTACCAGCAAAAATACTCTCAGCAGCCCTTTGAGACAAAAACTTGGAGTAATTTCTTGGAAATTCCATGTATCCTGCTCAGAAAATAGAAGTTCAAGCATATTAGAAACTCAAATTGTCAAATATTTTACCCCACAAGTCCCCATTTTGTACGCCTTTTAATCCTTCTTCAGCCGAACGAATACTTACCTAAAAATGCAAAAAATCATAATTGATTGTAATAATTCTTTGTTTTTCGTGTTTTCACTAGTTTTCACTTACTGGGTCTATGATATTGTTAGGAAGTGATTTAATATATTGGCAGCTAAGAGTGTCAAGTCCACATTTTTTGTAAGGACTTTCGCATCTTGACAAATCGTAATTTACTTCTGGATCAATTATGCCTAATTTAAACAAATGTCAGATTTTGTTTTTCTTTGCACTTATTTAAAAAAAAACTCTTATTACCAAAAGCGAGGTTTTTAGGCTCTGGACCAAGTGTTAAATTTGTAATGACGACTTGAAAACTTGGCATGAAAAAAATCGCGAGCATGAACCTGCAAATAACGAGTTTATATAAAATTACGTATTTTTTAAAACAAAAAAACTTACAAGGGACTTCGAAGTAAAGTAAGAGAATTTCGAATAGCAATTGCTCTGATTTTACTATACTTTCCCCAAATTCCTTGAGTTGCCTGTTCTCTAATTGACACTTGTCTTTTTAATCGGTTTTTATTGTTTTTATTGATTGAAGTCTGATTTTGATTTTGATTTTCGTCAGTGGCGTTTTGTTTAAATTTTAATCCTACAACAGCATTTTCTGGTTCCTCTTCTATTTTACTAATTGACTTGAGTGTTTTTTTCTTTGAATGAAAAGTGTTTTCGTGATGCGTTTCTCCAAATCCGGCAAGATCCTTTTTACATAGTTTTAATACAATTTCTTCCAGTGTTCTCGCATGATGTTCTTGCATCAAAGTTTCAGGTGACTTTTCTTCTAATAATTTTCCGTTTCTCATTAATCCTACCTTTAGACATTAAAAATAGAGTAAAAATTAAAACTTGCTGTATGAAAAGTTGTTTGTTTGGAAGATATTTTGTGACACTTATGCACATTGGGTCAAGGAATATTAGAGAAAAAAACAGGTCTTCACTTTACATAGTGTTGCATAAAAGATGAATAATAATAATACCTTTTGTGATGCTTTGCACTCCTCGATATAATGACTGGTAATAATAATTGTTACATGTTTTTTAGCAACCAAATCTTTAAGATATGTCCAAATTCTAGAATGAAAACGAAAGGGAATTTAGTTTATGCCATTTTGTCTTGCACATACATTGAGTGACTCAATTTTTCGCAAATATAGAAGAAGAGTGAACTCACGTGCATCTTAATAATGGGTCCACCCCAACCTTCAAAACAAAAAAGATTTTTTTAAACTATTAGTATAATGTCATCAAGAATAGAAATTTTTGGTTTGTACAATATTGACAATTATTTAAACGACAATTATAATTTAATATTATAATCGCTATAATGAGATAATATTATTATTAATTTGACCAACTTTGAAAGTCTAATAAAGTTCAGATATATATATAAAACAAAACTTTACCGTTGGTTCATCCAGGATTAATAAGGAAGGTTCATGCAGCAGGGCGCAAGATAAACTTGTTCTACGACTTTGGCCGCCGCTTTATTAGAAATTTAAAATAATGCATGAATGATATATGTCATCAATCTCTCCAATCATCATCAATTGTGTCAATTACCTTAAATCTCCGATGTGTCTCGTAACTGGGGGTAAATCCAGAAAATGAGACAAAAATTCAATGCGGCCCAAAATCTCAGAATGCGTCATGCCGTAAATTCTCCCAAAATATTGAAGCATCTCTTTGATAGATAATTGGCGATAAAGTGCTATATCCTATTGATAATTAGTTTAGATTATTTTATTGTTTCAACACTTTTTCTCAAGGCAATTAAATTGTTTTTTCTTACCTGTGGCATAAATCCTACATAGAAAAATGAAGCAAAATGAACACAGTTTAGTAATATTGTTCATAATTAAAAAGATAAGCTATGCTTACCCAATCTTCTGCCTGGAATTCCACTCTCAATTGTCCCTGGACGTTGACCAAAGACGAATATGTCTCCACTGTCTAATTTTCTAGTTCCAACTATGCAGTTCAAAATAGTTGTTTTTCCTGAAAAATGGGTAAAATTGAGGACAATGGAAAACATGAATATTTATGCCAAAAACACTCAAATTTTATTGTATTTTTGTGAAAGTATTGTAGTTTTACCACAGCCGGATGAGCCTAAGAGGGAATATATTGTTCCTTGTTCCACATTCATATTAAAATCTTTGAGCACTGGAACACCGTTACTAAAGGATTTGAACGCACTAATAACTTCTACTGCAGGTTGTTGTTGTGTTGTCTCAAAATCTGCTGGAGGCTGTTCTGTTACGGAAGATACTTGTTCCGCTTGCTTGTCCGCCTCCATATTATTAAGTATTATGGCTTCATTATTCCTGAAAAATTAAAAATTATATTACATTCATTTAATGACATTGTTATTAAATAAATGTTGATCATACTCTGGAGCCAAAGGGTTAGGTGCCATTTTTACTTTGGTTTGAAAAACTCTATGCACTCACTGTTTTTATTATAAGCACTACCTGAAACAATAGAGAGACAGATTAGTATTCTTCTTATGAAGGCTAAAGAATTACACAAACTGTGGTTGCACTTTTCTCTGTTTATAAATGATTATAGAACGAAACTGACCGTGTTTTCCCTTTGGTTTCTACCGTCTCAATAATTATCTTTAAACCCTAACCGCATGTATCATGTATTATGTAAAATTGTTTTCATGATGCTAATCCTATTACATGAATTATACACTTTACTGCTAAACAAAAAGTAGAATAAGTTGACACTGACCACTATATACTGCAGGATTTTGCATAAATTTTGCACATTGTACTTATAAACTAGTTTTTTTAACACGTCACAGACAATATTATTATGAATACGATGACTAACAACGCAGCGAAAAATGCAATGCAATGCCAATGTCAAACAATTGCAAACCGTATAAAACATACATATATAGGCTTTTAATTTATTAAGGTACACACACATAAATGATTATGAGAACCAAGTTTGTTCAGATTTGGAAAACAAAGGAAACCTGCATTGATTATTGGTCTAATTCATCAAAATAAACATCTTGTTGACGCTGTCTCATTATATTTTTATAATTCAATGCTCCATGACACAAACCAGTTGATTTAAGCATACACTTGTCAAAACATTCGTGCAAGGATACCTTTGCAAATTCTTAGATTCCCACAAATATCCAGATATTTTCTGGACTTTGTCACAATAAATTAGAATTAACTAAAGAAATCTCATCTGACGTAGTGCGGCGTACGTGCAATGTTCAGAAATCTTGTTCGGAAAATTGTAATAAATGCGAGATCGCGAGAAGACAGCAAACTTAAATAATAATCGTAAATAGCGTTAATCTTGTTCCAAGGTTTATGACACATCCGTGATGAGGAAGGACACATCCCCTTTTGTTTGACAAACTTGACCATTTCTACACGCACATGTAACAGCAAAATGTAAATGTAGATAAGTATGTATAATTTTTCTGGGAATTTTTTATGCATAAAGTAGACATCGGCAAAATACCATACTTTAAACACTAAATAATGCCGACAATTAAAACGTCCTACTTTATTTCGTAGCACTCCAAGCGCAACTTGTTTGTCACATTAAGCTTATTCTTTGTGAAAATGTTGTTAGAAAATTAGTTTACCTTATTTTTGTTTGATAATACAAAACTTCATGTAGCATACTTTAAGTCGCTTAAATGATATGATCACTTTGAAAGACTGTCGCGAACTGACTAAGCCACTAAATGATATGGCATTCATGAAATTACACTACGCTAGCCAACTATCCAACTTCACGAATATAACTATCCGCTAAATGGCCTAAAAATGTATCCTTGTTGACTATTTATCTTCCATCAATTGTTCTAAGAGTTTAGAGCCAATGTGCTAACTTACATACTTATATATATGCCACTTCTCGGTATCTTTCTTAGCAAGGTGGAAAGATCACATCTTCTAACAACAGAGGAAAAAATAGCTCATTCACCAACATGTCTCAACCAACAGCATAGGCGTTGCACATTTACTTATACAATTTGAGTAGTACTACAATGTGGTCATCTTCATTTGTAGGGAATCCCTATGAATCAAATTTCTTTAATGCCAATAGCATTGTCTTTTTCTTTCGTGACTGGCTACTGACTCTAATCTATCTCATTTTTCGTAGAACTTTGGTTATGAGCTTTCTTGGATATTTTCGCATTCTCAGTTCCCACTCCGGACTTTTGAGTTTTGGGATACACAGAATGGAACTAATTTGCAACTTGCAAAAACATGACATTGGCTCTTTACCCATTGGACAATCATGAGATCCGTCCATGTCATTCTTACTTTGTTTTATTGAGATCATGCAGGTGCGTTTTAAGCTAAAAGTTGCAAACTACAGTAAAAGCGACACGGTCGAATAACCCCGAGCTCTCCAACTCTAAACAATTTGCTGAATTATATCCAAGAGCCAAGGCCAATTAAAGCAATTATTTTTATCACTGGACTGGTTTTAACGTAATACTGTATTTCTTTTATGTAATTTGATCCGCATGAGTACCCGTAAAATCAAAGTTTCGAGACAAAAAGAAAAATGACTTGAATTATTTTAATGGTGACACATTTTTGCATGGCTTTAAAACCTTGGATGTTTATGCAAATAATTTTCCAGAAAAAAATCACATACATAATTTTGTTGAAACAAAATTTTGCACTTACTAGGACAAAACTATAATTTTATGCCGCAATTAACTTTAATGTGCATAATAAAATGGTCGAGTACAATAATCTCTTTTGCGTCTTGTTCGTTTTTTGTTTGTTTGAATAGACCACATTTTTGGTTCCATAAATTATATATATCATATATAATTTAATTCTTTGATTTTAGTCTCATTGATAATCAATTCAAACAACTAATGAGTTGTGACATTATATAAGAATTACTTTCCAGGTTGCCATTTAACAGCAAGATTTTTAATTAACTTGGCCTGCTCCATCCAGATTTTTTAATCATTTTATTACAAACTTAATTAATGCAAACGTCTGTGGAGGATTATGGATGCTTACATACATTTCTGCAATTGTATTCATCTTGGTTGTATAATAAAATACAAAGCAACTCCTTAAAGTTCTAGTTCGAGTACGTTAACAAGTTTTTTTGCAATATAAAAATAGCACTTAAAAATGCACCCATTTCTAGTTTTAGTAAATGGAAACCTGGTTCGTCATTTTAAGTATCAGTTATTTTTTTTTAAAGCTTACAGTATTATTTTGATTTAATCAGATTCGAGATGAATCTATTGACCCAGCGTTATCTTTGGCATATTACTTACGAGAAAATTGTATGGTCTTGTATAATTCTTTCAATTGTCTAATATACAATTTTGTTAGTGTGCCTGACGGGTACCAAAATTGCATGTGGTCAAGGTAAAGAAAAATTTCCTATCTTTGAATGTACATTTTTGCCATAATTTTTATTTATTTAGGTGGCTGTGGAGCATGTACAGTGATTATTTCGCGTTTTTATAAAGAAGAGGAAAAATTCAGGTATCAAAAATCTTTGCATGCTTCAACATTTACAAGTAAAATCAAATGCGCAGCAACTAGTGATTTTCTTTGATCGATTCAATTAATTATCAATAAACACCTATCTAAAGTGGATGTGAAATAAACCATTAAAATGTAATTTTATGACTTTTTATCTCAAAACCACTTTCTGAAACTATGCAGGCACTATTCTGCCAATTCCTGCATTACTCCAATAGGAGCTGTTCATGGATGTCATGTAACAACAATTGAGCATCTATCTAAAGGCAACACAGCATGTCACGTTATACAGGTTAGTCCAGTCTGGGCAACAATTAATAATTATTATAATCTTGTAGATCCCGAATTGTGATTTTAATTTTCTGTCTATGCAAACAGGACGCTATTGTTAAAGGGAATGCTTCTGCATGCGGATTTTGCACACCTGGGATTGTGATGAGCATTTTATCTGCTGTATATGATGATGTTGATAAGAATCTTGAACTAGGCATAACAAAAGTCAAAAAGGCAATACAGGGTATCCCATCAATCAAATATCAATGTCACATTAATAACTTTGAATAATTAAAATCAAGGGAATTTATGTCGCTGTACTGGATACCGTCCATTTTTGGATTCATTTAAAAATTTAAAATGCGACAAGAGGAAATGCTTGCAAGATATAGAAGATGTTCAATCGTCTGTTCTAGAACCTTGCAGAAATCCAGTGGCAATAAATGATGCAGAAGAAATTGCAAATATTGAAGCATCAATTGTATGAGCCCACTAGTATTAATCTATTTATTAGCGTGACAGTGACGAATGATATTTTATTATATATATATTTTTTTTTTACAGAAACGACTTTTTCTTGAAAAACCCAATAGTTTTCAGCATGTTAAATTTATTGGTCCCAAAGTCGAATGGATGAGACCAAACTCATTAATTGAACTCTCTTCTTGTTTAACAAAGTACCCACAAGCTAGAATTGTGTCTGGTTGCACATCCTCAGATGCTCATCCTCAGAAAATCAATATGAAAAAGGATATAATTATTCAAATAGATTGGCTTAAAGGTTAAAGAGGCCCTTCTTTTATTAATTACATTTGATTATTCAGTTTTCAAAGCTAATTTTAAAATTTCTTGTCACAACTGTTGGAGAAATGCAGATCTCCATTCTTTTGAGCTCTATGAAAATCATATTTGCGTTGGTGGGGGTAATACAATTGCCCAATTGAAAAAGCATTTAGCTGAAATCATCAATACTTTACCCGGTATATTCTATAATACATTGCAATAACGTTCAAGATAAATGTTTATGAAAATGATGTTTTAATGATAGTTTGGAAAATTCGAAGCATTAAGTCTATTTTGTGCGTATTGGAAAGATTTGGTTCAACGCAAATTCGTAATACTGCCGTAAGTCGATCAATAGTTACTTTACGCATAAAACTTGTTGTTATTGATTATTAAGCGACCATTTCAGACAATTGGAGGATGTCTAAGCGTGAATAGTAGTGCTTCAGATTTGCAAACCTTGGCAAATGCTTTAGAGTTTAGTGCACTTTGTTTCAATCCTGGTGAAATAATTCAATGTTATTATATGTTACACTTGACTTTATTAAGTTATTTATAGTTTCACAGGCACATACAGAAATTAAAGCCGCATTCCCCACAAGTCTCAATAAGAATGTCATCGTCAATGTTAAAATACCTCTTACAAAAACGGTATAGTCAACTATTGTTGCATAATCATTACATAATGCAAGCAGCATTACATATTGACGGTTTTAAAATGCAGAACGAATACACATGGGCATACAAATTAAGTCGACGAAGGTTTTTTGACTCTGCAATTCTGAATTTTGCAAGCAAGACTCAAGTTGTTCCTCCTTCGGGAAATGAAGATGCTAAAATTTTTAAACTCAATCTATCTTTTGGAGGATCAGTAATAAGAAGATTTTCTTTGCTCTTCACCTATGGCACCAATCCTCAGTATTTTTTAAAAAAAATTAAATATTCTATGAATCTTTTCTTTAATTTTATATATGCACTTTCTAGAGAACTCACATCAGACCTTTTTCTACAAATGAATAATGATATTCAAAGGGAAATTTTATCTCATCAAAGTACACAGATTTATTCACAGACTTATATTTCTGCATTAGCCAAAAAGTACATGGATCATTGTTATTTATGATTTTAATATTATACTATTATGCATTTTCTTGTTAGCTTATTTAAAAAGTTTTACGAGTATCTTCATGACGCACTTCATCCTTCAGTATCCAATATTCAAACAAATATGGATGATTTGGCTTTAAATACTTTTAAATCAGCTCAAACACTCACAGTTGTAAGATCAAAAGATTTTTAAATTATACGAACTCAAAATTTGTTTTTAATTCTTAATTAAATATATTCCTGATTTGACTATAAAGGGAAGTTTAAAGGATCAGCCTGTAGAAGATTTGGTTTGGCGTGCTATTCCTCATGCGTCTGCATACAAACACGCGTGCGGGGAAGCTGTATATTGTGATGACATTCCAAAATATAAGAATGAGCTCTTTTTGGAATTAATTTGGAGCAAAAGAGCTCATGCCTTGCTAAAGAAAGTTGACCCTTCTCGTAGCCTTAAACTTGATGGAGTAATTGGATTTATATCTCATCAAGATTTGGAAAAGGGTCGAAATATTTTTGGTATCGTTGTAAAGGATGAGGAAATTTTTGCCAGTGAAAAAGTATAAAAATATTACAACGTTCGACCGGTTTTTAAATTTGTTCATTTTGGTTTAAAATTAATGTGTTGGCATTTACAGGTTTTGTGTGTTGGACAAATAATTTGTGCTATTGTTGCGACTGATTCAATTATAGCAAAGAAAGCAGCGGAACTGGTAGACATTGAATATGTTGACTTACATCCAATAATTTTAACCATAAGTGTATGTACTTAACTACAAGTCAGGACTATACATGGATTTACATATAATTTTATTTGGGATCTGGGTAATTTGATATAGGATGCGATCGAGCACAAGTCGTTTTACAACGACCATGCCACAGCTATAAAAGTTGGAAATGTTGAATCGGTTCTTGAAAGCTGTGAATTTGTCATTGCCGATGAAATAAAACTTGGGGGACAAGCCCATTTTTATATGGAACCACAATCAGCAATCGCGATTCCAAATGGAGAAGACGGAGAAATAGAAATGATTGTAGCGACCCAAAATCCGTCTTACATACAAGTATAAGTGAAATTCCTTTTTATAAAGCATCTGAAATTTTGTTACAATAAAAAACAGACGGCCGTGGCAGATGCGCTTGGGTTAGAAAGATCTAAAGTGGTCGTGAAAATCAAACGAGTGGGTGGAGGTTTTGGAGGAAAAGATTCACGGTCCACACTTGTCGCGCTTCCCGTTGGAATTGCTGCTAATAAGTACATACATTAAGAAATAATTTTTATGAAGCATCTCTGAAGAAGATTTTACAGCAAACAACTTTTTACTTTTTTTTTACAAAGGTTTAAAAGGCCAGTCAGATGTGTTTTAGATAGGACAACAGACATGATTATCAGTGGAAAACGTGAACCTTTCGTTGCTAAATATGAAGTCGGCTTTAACTCTGACGGCCGTGTTTTGGCTATAAAAATGAACATTTATTCTAATGCTGGAATCTCATTAGACACTTCCGCAGTAGTAATGCAATTTGCAAATAAACAAATAAGTTTGATATATTATGCTAATTGTTTTCTTAGCCAATAGAACGTGCAGTACTGAACTTGGATAATGCCTACAACATTCCAAATTTAGATGTTTACGCAGTACCTTGCAAATCTAATAAGCCATCAAATACCGTTTTTAGAGGTCCAGGTACCGTGCAAGGCTCGCATTTTATAGAAAATATCATGGATCGGGTTGCAGCTCATTTAAATAAGGACCCTTTTGAAGTAATTTTTTTTTAAATTATTCCCTTTCAGAGTGAGTAAAATTTGCATCATTAGATTCGTCAAGTAAATATGTATAAAGAAGACGATGTGACTCCTTATGGACAAATCCTCACAGGTTTGAGTACAATAATTCTGCGGTAGTTCTTTTAGCAACTCACCTTGAAAACTTTCTCCCGACCCATACAACGGACAAGGGATTGATTCGAACATACATTTTTTAGCTTTGTTAAGTACAGGTATTGCAAAAGAGACTAAATATTCTACTAGTTTCAACATAAATATGATTTTTAC
>JAQIXN010001533.1:0-17501 GCA_034698145.1 Proisotoma minuta
GCCCCAGCAAAATAGCCGTAGACAAATACTGAAATTTAAATTTAATTTAAATTTGTTAAAAGCTCTGGAAGATTTCCGAAAAATGCTGAAGATTGACGCCGAAATTTACAATTTTAATCTTTCGGGACTCTTTATCATTTAGATTGTAATCGCACTTTATAGTGCTGAAATTTCATTTTATTCAAACTCGGTTATTTATTGTTATTAGAATTTAATTTGAAAAGTCCCTGAAAAATTTTGAGTTTGAAAGCAAAATTGAAAATTATCATGTTTTGATTTTTTTAACCATTCAATTTATTTAAAAAATTCAGGTATTTATAAAATCTCAAACAGCCAAATTCACATCAATTTTTGTGCATTAACATGAAAAAAATGAAATTAAAAGTAATTAAAATGCGGTAGATATGCTGGAAGTCGACAAATAAAAGTTTAGAATCTGACGACATATTGGAAAAATAGAATTTAGACGTACAAATAGGGAAAACCTTGAGGGGGACCATCCCCCTGAAAAACATGTAAAATCCCATAATCCCAAAAATGTGGGTGTGGCTTAGCCAAATCCAATTCCAGTGATATTTCTCCATGCATAGCGGATAATCCATTTGACAGTAATATTTCTTCTTCCCACCCACACTTTTTTCCTCTGGGGGTGTGGTCTTGCCCCCAAGCCCTTTTACTTCTTTTATTTCGCACATTTAGAGTTTTTTTCGAGTTCTAATTTCCTCGAATTTCACCGTCGAACTGACAATTTAAGAAAAGTGCATCGCAAACTAACTTTTTCGCATTATTTCAATTTCCGTTTATGCCAAAGTCCAACTTTTTTCCTCATGCGGATTTTACGTTTTTCATCCGATCACGTAAATCTCAAATTAAAGTTGGATCATATACATTTTTATATTTTTATTTAAACAGTCCATTAAATTTTAATTACATAAGATTTATCCTTATTCTAAAATAAATTCTAGAAATAGAGTCAATAAATATTTTACACCTTATAAAATTCTCAGAAAGTGAAGATCTGACATTGAAAATTTACCCAAGTTAATTGCCATTGAAATTGAGATCTACCTGAAACTATTCTTCTAGATATAAAATGTAAATAGAAATCCCAAATTAATTTCTTATTAGCTTAATTTGTTTGGAAAATGTGGACCAAGTTCATCAAGAAAAGAGAGATGCGTGTGCAAAGTAAAGTCTCAACTTTTGGATGCGAATTCAATGTCACCTGCGTGTGACGATGACGTGACGTGATATGAGTCATGTCCATTGGCATTGACAAGTTTTATGCATAAAACTGGATTTTTGGATGCAATGTAAAAACCTGTTTTATAGTTTAATTCTACAGGTGACAGGGTGTAAATTTTTTTAAATCGTTCCATATTTACAATTCAAATTTCAAAGGAGCAAAAACCTGCTTTTTGCTTATCAAAAATCGGGAAATCCCGGAAAAATTAACACGTTAGTTTATCTAGTCGGACAAATGCACAATGACAAAAAAACAATTTAAAAAAATAGCCAACGGCCGTTGCAATCGTTGCATTGACGCAAAATAAATTGGGAAAGTCCAAAATGTCAAGATAAACAGTCTTTTATTCTCTCATTACAATAACAAGTTGTCACAATTCGCCATCGTCATCGTGGACGTTGGGGCCGTCAGGTAGACAGACGCAGGCTTGGCCCTGAGCCTCTAAATAAGGCTTGCACCCCACGGCCGTCGTCCCCGTGTACATCAACTTCGCACCCGCCTGGCATCCTAAAAACAAATATAACTGTACATTATGGCCTAATTAAGTTTTAAGATGTCAAACTAACCTTTAAATTTGAGCTTGGACGCCTGCTCCTTAATTTTTCTGCAGTGGGAGTAGAGACACTTTTTGAATTTCAGGTCGCATTCGTCCCGATCTTCGCCACAAGTCTCGTAGCAAATGTCGTGGGCGTTGCAGCACTCCACAAACTCTTCCATCGGGAGATAATCCCGGTTTAAATACTCCTGCAATTGAAACATCCAAACAATTTGGAATCAATTTCTTTAAAATGTTTAGAACATTTAATGCAAAACGTCAAAAATTCCTATTTAAAAATTTCAGAAACCAATTTTATACCTCAATTCCATACGAACCGCAGCCATTTGTCGATGGCACGTGACCTTTTCTCCGCTTTTGAACGGTCCCTTCAAAATAAATTCCTTCATTAGCCTCTCCAATAACTTCCATTGACCAACAAACCTTTTGGACACTGAAAGTAACAATCCTCGTCAACTGTGGCGTCCAAAAATTCCTCAACCGTTTGTATTTGTCGACTGAGTCGTTGGACCCCTGCCCCCACTTCCGTCGCAATGTTCCCCAGCTCCCCCAAATAATATCGCATTTGTCCCATAATCCCTGGCTCCTGTCCCCCACAAATAACACCCCCAAACAGAATGTTCCAAAGCAAAAGCCAGTCCCACAACTTTGCCAACATTTTTGCTAATGTTTGCTAATTTTTGCTAAACTTTGACACCAAACTCAAAATCTTGAAAATATGCAATTTGCAATTGCATATGCTCCCTGGACTCTTCATGTATAAATAGAGTGATACATAATTTAATTTTCTAGGAAATTGTAAATTCTAAAAATGCTTGCTATGTGTTCCAACAAATTTCCGCTTAAAAATCCAAAACTTGTAAAAAAAAAACTCAACCTTTGAGAATTGAGATCCATAAAAAGTTTACTTGAGTTGAGACGAAATTACCACTGCTTTTTAGCATGAAAATCCATCAAAAAATTTCATAAGCTTGCATAAGTTTGAAAACCCAATTTAAAAAAAAAGATATTATTTAAAATTACAATTAGATAGCTTGAATATCCAAAATATCCCAAAATATCCCAAAATATCCAAAAATATCCAAACATTGAAATATGAAATATAAATGTACGAAATATATTGACACTAATTGTTTGTTACTTTTGCATCTCTCGAGTATTTAAATTACCATCAAATCTTTTTAAGCAGATTTGTTTATAGCATATTAAATTTATTTAAAGACCCATTTATCACAATTTACAACAATCACTTAAATTAAATAGTTTTAAATTATCCAGCTTTATCAGGGTGAAGGACCCTCAACATTTTAAAGTCCTCTGGGGGCGTGTCCTCGTCTTCCAGCCCCCACGACGGCAACTTCCCGTCCCCCACCGTCTCCTGACCCTTGACCTTGAACGTGTCGTGCGTCCCGTCCCCATAATGTCCCACTTTGTACTCTACCATTTGGGGGGACGCCGTTCGGAGGTCGTACGCCAGCCCCAAAAAGGCGCAAAGTTCGATGAAGCCCGTGCTTAGATTAAAGGCACCGAAACCAAATTCCGATATTTTGTAATCCTATTAAATAATGATATTAAAAATGTTAAAATTCTATTATGTAATTAATTAACACTTTAATTACCCAAGGAAAGGCGTGATGATAATTGTGCCATCTAAATATGGTTAAAATGTAACACGCTAAATTTTTTAGAATTAATTAATTAAATATTTACCCTTCCCCAAAGGTAATGAAGGCCGTGAGAAAGTTTTCTCGTGGGAAAATTCGCCTATGGAAAAAAAAGTAATTGCATGAGTTTGCTTTCATTTTTTTAAGTGTGAAAAATTTGGATTTTTGGAAAAATGTCTGGAAAAACTATTATTATTTGTATTCTATTAGGAGATTCTAAAAGATTTATATGTTTTATTAGATATACACTCAAATTTTAAGTCTGTTTGAATTTTGTCTGGAAGATTTTCGAAAATTACTGGGATTTGACGCCGAAATTGAAAATTTTATTTTTTTGATATTGGCAATTATTTAGATTTTTTTAAACTTTTTCAAAGATTTTTAAAAATGATGCTTACCCATCAAAAGGTTTAGTTCCCCAAAGATGCGTAGCGGAATTCGCCATAAAAGCGCAATGCGTCGTTTGCAAATACTGGGCGAAGTTGACGCCCAAAAGTTCCAAAAGGGTCGCGCCGCCAGGCGCCGCCCACAACCAGCTGTAGACACTCATCGGAACCAAAAACATCGTCACTCCCACCAACGGCCAATAATATTTAGACTACAAAGCAAAATAAATTTGTTTTAACAAATTATTTGAGTGTCAAACTTTGACATCAAAATTTGCAAGTTTGACGACGCAAAGAATTTTTAAAAGTTATTCTTATGCCAAAATGACAATAATTAAATTTTAAACCCCAAGTTCCTGAAATACCCAAACACATAACTGGAATATGAAATATAAAGGCAAAGCTACGGAATATGTTAACACTAATTTTTGTTATTATTGCATCTCTTGAGTTTTTAAATTTCCGTCAATCAAAATTTTTAAACTGTATTTAGCTATAATCTCAAAATCATACTGATTACGATGATAATTTGACGAAAAAATTTCAAATAATGGCTTGGCTTTGAAAGTTACCTGAAATCGAACGAGAGGATCTCCATCAACATCCGAATAATTGAGCGCATCTCGCGCCGCTTTTGCCGCGGGCAGCTCTTCCTTCATCGTCCAGAAGATTTGTGAATGCCAAAACCCGGCTTGGGCATTATGCGGGTCAGCATCCGTGTCCGCATGCTGTCGCAAATAAAACACTAGTTTGAAACCAAATCAAGAGAAAGGGTCAAAGGTCAAATGTCACCTTGTGATGAGGTCGATGGATGCGGACATATTCAAACACTGGCAGCTGTCCCGCCGCAGTATGCATATACAGAAGAAGCCAGCGCAGCGGCGCGGTCGCTTTAAAACTTTTGTGCGCCCAATATCGATGTCCCGCCACAGTTAGACCGAGACCCACAAAGTATCCGTGGAATAAGACTAAAGATAAGAACAAATCAGAACAATCAATCAATTAACTATTGTTCTTACAAAATGTGACGGCCTTCCATCCAACACGATTTGTGAATAGGAGGAGGTAGACGCCATAAATGGCGAAAATATGGGCGAGACCGAACCAATAGCGCGTGAAAATATGGCGCGGAAGACCTAAATAAGTTTCTTTGGCCGAAGCGTAAATTCTTCGCTGTCGAGTTGACTCCATTTCATTTATTGGACTGCGATCCTTACATTACGCGTAAAACGCAGTCTTTAGCAACTTAAGTTTGTACTCGTTGATCTTGAAGTTGATGAACAGGTAAAATTTACCTGGTAAGTTGTCTTAATTAAATATAAAATGCAAGTTTACCTGGTAATAAAAAGAGGTGCTGTGTAATTTAGAGCAGATCAGGTTTTTAATGGAATAATCAAGGTCCTAAAAATCAAGAGACATGACACGCAATTCAAGTGTTTTAAGAGTTAAAGGAAAATTCGTGGAAATTATCGTCATTTTTAGCCCGAGTCTGTCACGTCCCATGTCTCCCTCGTGTCTGTCTGTCTGCGACACGATTGACGATGGGGCCCAAACGGATTATTCCGTCCTTTACAGCTTGCATTCTTCTATTTAATACCCTGAGTTTTAAATTAGAAAAATCGGTCAAATTGTAGAAGGGTTAGAAAAGTTGTACCTAAAAAGGGTGGAAACCGAAAAGACCAAAAATTTGATGGAATTTGATCGAAATTGCTTTAGGTCATAAATTAATTCCAAATTCACCCAAAAATATTCAAATTGGACCAAGAAAATCCCAAAAATTGTTGTTTGACATTTTTGATCAAAGCATAAGTTTAATTTCCTGAGCCTGAACAAATGGGATAGAGAATTTTGGAAGAATCAATTTAAATAAATGACACCTTGTAAATATCTGGCACTCTGAATTAAAAATGAATAAAAAATGAATTTAAATACAATGCAATTTAAAATTTATGCAGTTACGCAATTGATCATGACCCAATTTCCTTTGGAATTCCTTCCTTCCTAATTTTAGCTTTCAGTTTCATTTTATATTCAACAATTTAAGGATCGACAAATTAACTGTAAGTTATATAACACTAATATCTCAGACATTTAATAAACATTCTAAAAATTCCTTTAAAATCCAGCAAAATGTCCAGACTCCCTATTAACTTTGTCCCCAAACGATCAAACTCTTCTTCAATCCCAACCACAGAAAATCCAAGATCTTCAAAAGTACAAATACCAATAACCAAAAATTCTAATAAAAGCGTTCAAGAAATCCCTGAAAACTCTCAGAAGGCAAAAAAGAAAAATATCAAATGGCTAAATTTCAATATTTGGAACAAGTTTCAACCCATAACGAGAATTAAATGATTAGTTTGTTTATATAGAGTCTACTTAAATTAAATGGCTCCATTGTTTACTATTTATAACATTTTTAAATTAAATTACTTTAGCTCGAGGCAGAGTTTTGTCTGTCGGTGAAATAATAAAACATATTGAAGGACCTCATAAATGTTTACTGGCATTTTTTGAAATGATGAAGCATCATCAGAAACATTTTCGAAGAAATGCAAATTTGCAAAACATGGTTTGAAACGATATTTTTTATTATTATTAGGTGGGTTACGTAAGGTACTACATAAAATAAATTAAAGGACATAAGAAGATACAAATTCCTGACTCGGGATGAATAAATACTGGTTTTGCAATCAACCAAAATAATTTGCATCCATATTTTAATTCAGTTTTTTCAAGTAGTTATACATGTTTCAAGGTACGTCCTTGGCATTTGCATTTCGCACATGTTCAAGTTTGCTACTTTATAATTTTTTTGAAAAAAATTAAAAACTTTTTTGTTTTAACAAAATAATTTAACATTTTGACTTTGGTGTCACATGCACAATGCATTGTTTGTTTACTCTGATCGCCTTAATATTTTCCTCACTATCCAAATGCATATGGGATATCATTTACTTTTTCCATTCAAAATTATTTTTGTTTACAAACTTTGCAATTTTTGACTTGAAAGAAATTCCGTCATTCTCCGAATCCGAGGATTTCAAATGGTGCATCATCACTTTAAACAAAACAAGCCGAAGTTTCGCAGCAGTTACACAACAACTACCCAAAGAATTAAAATCCGCTGTGAGTCTCTTTTACTTGATACTCCGTGCTCTTGACACCATCGGTAATTCAAGTGACAGGAAATCTCAAATACACAGTTTTAATGAAATTTTATTTTAGAAGATGACTTTGATTGCAATATCCACACCAAAAAGAAATTACTACAAGAATTCTCATGTCATTTAAAAATCCAGAATAGCATTTCTCCTGATTATAATAAATTCAAGAATTGTGGAGAATTATTAAAAAACTTCCAAAAGGTTATAAAATGCTTCCAATCCCTATCTCCCGATTTTCAGGAAATAATCCGGGATTCCGCTCATGAGATGGGATTCGGGATGTCGGCCTTTTTGCAGAAGCCAATTCAATCAACTGTGGAATGGGAAAGGTACTGCCACTTTGTGGCGGGTTTAGTGGGTCAAGGACTATCCAAAATGTGGGTCGTATCTGGCCTCGAATCCAGGGATAAATTCATTTCCCCAGAATTTCAAGAGAAGAGTAATTCCATGGGTCTTTTCCTTCAAAAAGTCAACATTATTCGGGATTGCAAAGAAGATGCGGATCAGCAACGGAGATTTCTGCCTCAAGAAATATGGGGAAAGTACGTTAAAGAGTATGGACAATTATTTCAACATGAATACAAAAATGAGGCTTTGCAATGTTTAAATGAGTTTGTCACTGATGCGACCAAACACATTCCGCACTGTTTGGAATATCTGAGAGAAATAACTAATTTTAACATATTTAGGTTTTGTGCAATTCCTCAAGTAATGGCAATAGCCACTTTGACACTCTGCTATAATAATTATGACGTGTTTCTAAAGAAGGTTAAAATATCCAGAGTGGAAACTTATAGCATTATTTCAAACGCTACAGATTACGATGCTGTATTGAAACAGTTTGCCGTGTATTCAGAAAAAATGATGGGAAAGGCATTAGCTTCAAATTCAAACTCGGATATTTTACAAGCAAGACTTGCTCAAAATAATTTATAAAGCTTTGTTCAACACTTAAAAATAAAATAATAAAACAATTTTAGGAAGAGATTGATTACTATAATGTCTATAATAATGTATTTATTGAGTACTTAAAGAAGTCTCACCATCATCATCCGTAAAATTATACAACTTTTTGATGTAAGTGATGATAAAAAGACAAAACCTAAAAAGAGCCCAAAAAAATCAAAGCCAAAATTTAAAAAGAAAGCTTCAAAATCAAAATCAAAAAGCTCCCAAGAAATCAAAGCCAAAACGCAAATCAAAATCTTCCAAAAAGTTTTATTGACATGAAACAGTTTCGTCCATGGTCGCAAAAAATCTCTTCTTTTCTTGAAAAATCTCCAAACCTTTTAAAAAAATAAATGGCACAAATTCATTTGGAACAAGTTTCAACTAGTATCGAGCAATAAATGATTAATTTATTTACAAATTGATTAATAAAATTGCTCCCAAGTCATAAAGTGTACCTAAAATCACTTGAGCATGTGTAATACTCATTTTTCATGCGAATTTTGTTTATGCAATTTAACCGACATCCGCTGCAATCCCTAATTACTAATATTTCAGGTACTTTATTTACAAACCCCAAAAATTCCAAGAAAATGGTGAATCAAAGATTCATTAAACCTCAAAACATCCAAAAATTCGTAGAATCATTTAAAATACTTCAACTGTTCCAAATTAATTGACAAACATAAACATTTGCCCAATAATTTAATCTAAATGAACCTAAACGTACCTAAAAAAAATTCCCGATAATTTTGCAATCAATTAATAATTCCTAAAAATAAAATTTACTCTTCTCATCCATCAAAATCAGAACTATTACGTTTGCTGTTAAATTCCACTTTAAAATTATCCGAAAATTCCAGATAATTAAAAGCCAATGAACTGCGACTGCAGCAATTAAACCAATTGAACCTTGAAACCAATTGTTGTATCCCATTGTTCCAAATTTCTTGGAAATGGGTTTAGATGAGGCGTCATAAAATCCCATGATACACAATTAACTGCAAATTGCAAATTGTTCCACGTAACTTTCCATGTAAAAAACAAGTTGCATAATAAATTCGGCAACTGCGCAAAACACATATATAAAAGATTTATCATCAACTTTCATTAGTTCACATTTAGTCATTAGCTAAAGCAATTTAAGCTCAAAGCAATTTTAAATATAATTAACTAATTGGCCCATTAAAGTTTAAGTTTGGTTCGAAAGTTAAATTTCAAGATTTTGCAGAAGGCTCGCAGATTTTTTCCAGACGGCACGAGTTTGAGTTTTTTTTACTTATCTTATCGAATCTTGATAAGGTCATATTTGGTAATTTGAGTAATTTAACAGCTTGAAACATTATTCACAGTCAATTTTCATGAAAATGTTGGGACAGGAGGAAGGGAGTGACGACGAGGTGGTCATGGTCGGCGGAAAAATCGTCACAATGAGTGGAAACGTTGCAGAACATTTGAAAAACTTTCATATTTCGCCCAGAGATCCAAATGGTAAAGGTTTAATTGTTAATTAAGTTGTTAATTAAACTGTTAATTGATGTTTAATTGTTCATTTAGACCAAAGTTCGGAAAGGGATTGGGAGGCAGTGGAAGTTCTTGTGCAAATGAGAAACCAAAATCGTAAATCTGTGATAACAGAGACAAGGGCCGCAGCCAAGGGCCTCTCATCGTCATCGTCAATGGACAATGTCCCCCCATTTCCAGATTTTCCGCAAATTACCAATCAGCTCAAAGAGTTGTCTGCTTCAAAGACGCCAATGTATGCAATTTATTAGATATTTATCGCCGATTGTTGTCTAATTTTTCGCCAAATTTCAGAGCCACAGACCACGAAGAGCTTAGAAATAATGGTAGAGCCCCTTCTTATGATAAGTCAAGAACAGTAGAAAACGATTCTGTTCCAAATTTAGGCGCTGTCGCCAAATTTGAACGAATTATGGGTATAATGCACCCTTCAGTCCTTCCTTCGACGACAACTTCGACAGATAACGACGGCGGAAGGTTAAAGGAACCTGAAATGCGACGCCCGCGACAAAGGGGAATTGGGAGCCTCGAACCACAAATTCTTGAACATTCCTCCTCCACGACAAAAAAAGAAAAGAGACGAGGAATTAGAGATATTCAACCAGAAATTTATCCCAACGTCGAAATTAGAGATAAAGGTACTTATTCAATCAAATTATTAGTCAGCTTTTACCTTAATTCACTTCACTTTCCAGACAAATTTAGCAAGAATTTTAGCCCTTGGGTAAAAGATAAGTCGACTCCAGTCTCGGCGCCTTTACCTTATCTGCCCCCACTTCCCCCCTCCCCTCAATTCTCTGGGGGTGGCCTTGTCAAAATTATCAGTCCTCCAAGTAAGAAAACATTCCAAATTCTGCTAAAAACTAAACTAACATTTGCATATAAAATTTTTCTAGGCCACAGTCACAGCAACTTTCCAACTTTTTTCACATCCCCATTTTTCCAGTTGACGCCTCCACCGACGCCAAATCTATTGACAAACTACAATTTAAATTTAAATCTTTTACCTCCCCAAATAATCCCTAATCCTAAATCTAGTCCAAGAGAGTGCCTTAGTCCTTTAAATCTAAATGTTAATTCACCTCTATCAAAATCCCTAAACAAATTCGACCTGCTAAAGAAGAGAAAGGAAGAAAAACGATTTTTCCGATCTAAAATATCCCTCAGTTTGGATTCAACAAAGCCTATCGTAAGTTTCAAATTATTTTCGCCAAAATTTCAACTAAAATTGCCAATTTTTTCAAAATTAGGAAGTGGACGGATTCACCATCCCAAGGGAACACTGGGCAAAAGCATTTGTCCAAACGGATTTTTGTCACGCAGCCGGAATCCTTTTTAAATCCCTCTTCACCCCAGAAGAAATCCAAAGTTGCACGCTTCGAGGTCGAAACGGGACGTCGCAACTAAGTCATCAAAAACGTGCCGCGATATTTCGCGCTGTTGGATGGATGCGAGTTAAAAATCAAGACCCTTATTCATTTTCCGCTTCCAACCTCCTCTCATCCTGCTACCAACTTAATGAAGACGAAAGAGCGCTAATCGAAAAGAAAGTGTTTGTCGAAAGACGTTATCAAACTTCTAGAAAAATCAGGGAGATTCCCTACAAGCCTCCATCCGTCCGAAGAAAGCTTGCGGAACAGGCACTTTTAGCAGCTCAAGCTCAAGCCCAAGCCCAGGCTTTTGAATTAAAACTCAGTTCAATCAAACCCGAGCCCCCTGACGAAGATTACGACAGCTACGAACACGAAATGCCGCTTCAAATCCAATTCGACACCCCTCCAACAATCTACATTAAAGAAGAACGAGACCTCGACAGCCCAAGTCCCCCAAAACAAGCAAAGCTTTCAAAAGAAAATTTTAATTCATGTTCTGTTTAAGATTGAACTTATAACTCTGTGATCATTGACACTTTTAGTAAAAACATGATGCAACATGAGCCGTAATTTAATTGCGATGTTAGTTTAACTTTGCTCAAGTGTTTTGTTGTTCTCGAATGAATTGAAGCTTTGACTGCACGTAGAGAAAAAATTGTTGACTGTTTAACTTTGATGTTGCTTGATGAAAATTAAGCATAAGCAAGCATTGGCCCAAATATTTATCGCTTTCCTCCAGTCTCTGGTTTCCTTTCAGTCTTATCTTGTATAAATTAAATTAGCTTTGCATCCGGAATGAATAACTTCTCAGAAGCTCAAGTGTTGCTCCTGCTCCACACAAAAAATTATCGAATGTTAAAAAACACGAGGACATTACGTGATTTGACTATTAACCCGGATTATGGAAAATTCCTCAAATGCCAACACTTTGTCTGTCTGCTCGTCTCTCATGTCCACGTCCAATTCAATTGACGACTCTATATAATCATTCGTTTGTGCATTACATCATTTGCATTCATTAAATATTTACATTGCATTGAGTACAATGTTAGCCAACCAAATAAATTTGCTCAACGGTTTTACACTTTACAATAAATCACCTGCCTGTTGATAAAAAATAATTTAAAGCTGCCAATTATCATGAATTCATGGTAAAATTTGTCCAGACGTCAGCTCAAGGATTTACTATTTTACAGCAGGCTTAACTTACTTAGTTTTTTACGCATAAATTTCAACATTGCTAATAATCATTTAGGATAATTGAGATGAAATGGAATGCAAGGATTAAATTTGGATACAACTCAAAAATTGATTTGCATTAATATTTTTTTTCAAAAGACACCTTTGTTTGCATGCATGCAGAGTGAACTTTGTTCTAGAAGTATTTTAGACGTTTTTGATGTTGTTCGATGACTCACGTGCTTGTTTTGGACAAAAGACTGAATCATGAATCCACATCAAGAAATGCTCGACCTTCAGATTCTTAAACACGAAGCCCATCCATCTCAAAGGGCTGAAGAAAGAATTGTCAACAATGGAATCAAACATGAATCATGTCAATATTATATGCAAATGAATTTGCAAACATTTGTCCTCAGGGTTTGCACGGTCATGCGGTTTTTAATAAAAAAAACTAAGGGTTTGGGTTTTTGAAATTTTTCCAAAAACCCCCAAAAAACATGTTTGCCATTTTTGGAAGCTGGCGAAAAATCGTTGTCGTAAATTGCAAATATATTAACAAAACCATCAACATTTTCAAAAAAATAAATCGTTTTTTTTAGGTCAGATTCAAGTTTTATAAACTTTAAAAATTCATAAAAATGCAAAGATTTAAATATTTTCGAAAATTAATTTGTGATATCACAAAACAAGCTTATAACTTAATTAAATCAATTTATTAAAAATATTTTGCTCGGCTTTTTGGGAAAATTTGACGCAGAAATTTTATTTTGCATGAAAATTTATTCCTAAAATCTGAAAAGATACTTCCAACTTTTGGGAACTAAAATTATAAATTGACTTATTTAAATTAAGAAATTATAAACCTTGTAATTTTCATTCATTGGAATTTTAGCCAAGGTGCCATTATAAATCTGTTCTGATTTCAATACTACACTTTTTTCCAAAATAAAAATTTCGGCGTCACACTTCCCAAAAAAGCAAACCAAAATATTTTTAATTCCATAATTTTCGTCAACAACTTTGACATATTTTGGTCCACGATGTCTGTTTGTCCCTCGTCTTTCCAAACGTGCTCGGCGTTGCCAATTCATCTTCATGATTACACATAAAAATTACGTGTTGGAGTTAAACTATCCAACATAAATAACTGTCCAGTCAACAGCAATTTGTAATTATAATTAATAACAATTAATAGTAGTTTTATATTAATTAGGGTACAAAACTTGCTCAAAACGTTTTCAAAAGTGAAGCCGAAGCCTTAAAAAATTGTTAATGGATTCGGAAACAAAGGATAGCATTACAAGTAATTCATTTCATAAATTTTGATTTCCAAATTTTTAAAATTCTAAAACTTTCTTAGGCAGCTTTCTAAAAGGAGCATTGATGGGGTCACAATACAACGCCAACGCCGCCGCAAGCGCCAACTATTTCGCCATGTCGCAAATCGACGACCCCCTCCCAAAACTCCCCGACAAAGACACCCTTCGTCGTCTCGTCCTCACAAAATACCTCGAGTCCAATCCAAATCGAATTCTATCCGTGGACAAAGACGAACACATTCGAGAAGCTTTTACATATTTTGTCCTCAACGTGCCGATGGTCATAGATCGACTTCCAGTCCCAAGACGTTGGTGGGCTAAAGCGTTTTATGAATCCGAAATGATTAATTCCGCAAAATGCCTCTTTGAAGCCTTATTTAGCGAGGAGGAAATGGCAAAATGTACATTAAATGGGAAGAATCAAACGAAAGAATTGTCTGCAGTTAAAATGCTGGCTATTTTAAGTAAGTTGACCCCAACACATTGACAATTATTGTTCTGATTGTCCCAATTGTCCTTTTTAGGAGCGTCCTGCTGGATGAAGAACAAGGAACAAGATCCTTATTATTTCAATCCCGATCTTCCCCAATTTAATCTTCACCCAACGAAAGAAGAACAGGACAAAATCGAAAAGAAAGTTTTTACAGAGCGAAGATCCCAAGCAAATCGCAAAAACAATAAGAAACGAAAATGTACGAAAGTCTATTACTTGAATTTCAAATTTCAATTTTTCTTAAAAAATGCAGTGCATCAAGGATCAAATCGAATAATCGACCTCGAGACGTTGGACAGTGATAACAGCCAAAGCAATATGGATTTCGATAACAGTTAGCAATAAATAATAATTTTTCGATTTTTTTCCCGATTTTCCAACATTAAATTTTCCAATTTTTTAGACCATTACGATTTGAACGATTCAAAATCGGAGGGATCAAGTGAAGGGAAACAAAGCCCAACGCCCAGCCATTTTGAAGTCCCCGAATTCGGAGAATTGGAAGCCCTTTACTATCATCACCCAGAAGAATTTTTGGACACCCTGATTCCAAAGTGGAGAGAAGATTTTATTTTCATTGTAGGTATTAATCTCCAAAAATGTGATTTGATTCATGAATACAAAGTCGAAGCTTTACATATCTGTATCTGCAGAGATTTATTTATAATATTTTTCGAAAATTTTCCTTTTCGGCGTCTTCCACTTGCATTTTCGAAGTCAACTTTTGAATAACAAAACCGATAATTTGATTGTTGAGTGTTGGCTAAAAGCAAAATTCACTGGAAACAATTAAATTGTTGCTTTATTTTCCAGGACGGGCTTTTGGTGGAGAAGAAGGAATGGAAGAAAGCTTTTGAGGAAGCGACGGATCCCGTGAAAGCGGCTTGGAAACTTTTCCTTACTCTTTTCTCTAATGAGGAAATCACAAAATGTACACTAAACGGGAAAAATGGAACCACCGAACTTTGTCCTGTTAAAAAGTTGGCCATTATCCGTAAGTCTTCACTAAAAATTTGGGAATTTGATTATTACAATAGTAAAAATTCTGGTGCCAAGAATTTTTCTTTAATTATCCACAATTTTTCTCTACAAAACAAAAATTCTAACGTTTTCCTTTTTGTCCTCAAGGTGCCGTCGAATTCATGACTCGATGTCGCGCCAAAGGCGTCAGTCCTTCCGACCCTTTGGCCACTTATTGGGAGAATGACGACGGCGACTGCAACGTCTTCCCAATTAAAGAGGACAAGGAAAAAATCGAGACCAAAGTTTTTACGGAGAAGAGATATCAACAAAGTCGATACCTCTCGAATAATTTGAACGGTGCCAAAAACTGGGACAATAATCCCGAAGGCGGAAGCTTTCTTGCTTTTTTGGCAAATGCAAATAATAATTTGAACTTAAACCCTGGCGAAAATTCCACTAGTCAAAGTCAGTAACAAATGTTTCGATTTGATCAAAAAATTGTGATTTGGTATTCAATGTGCCTTATACCCATGTGCTTTTATGTACCCAAGATATTCTTACGAAAAAACAATTTAATAAAGAGTTTTATTGGACCATTTAAAATATAATTAGTCTCAGAAAATTTCATTTTTCATCTCAAAACTTCAATTTAAATTCCAAGCAAAATGCCCAAAAATGGCAAATCCTAAATCCTTCAATTCTCAACTGACCTCGTGACATTATTTGCTTATCACTTATGACTTTAGATAAAAATCCCAAGAAAATTATTCAGATTATTCTGCTCATTCTTTAGCTCAATGCAATGCTAAATTTCATCTTGGAATTTCCATCTCACATTTCACATTCCCATCTTAAAACAAATATTGCGTCTTTAAATCGAAACCCGAGATTTCTTCATGAATCCACATTAAGAAACGTTTGCTATAAATAGCTCCTAAAATAGCAGTGATCTCATCTTGGCCTTGGGCAATAACCGGATTAATCTCAGCCTTCCCTCATGAACAGCAATGGAATGATTTGGCTTTGGCCTCCTCAAATACGTTCACGCGAATCTCTCAATGCTTTTTCCAGCCGTATGCAAAACACGAGCCCCCGATGAAGCCCCCAACTAAATTTGCATGCTTCTAATTGGTTGCTGCCAGGCATCCCCATGTAAAAAGATAAGGATTTCGTGGAATTGAAGTGGTTGGGGGTGGAATTGGCTGTTGCCAGAGATTATCTCCGTCGCAGAAGGCCAAAGCTTGGGCAGAACAATTAAATTGAGCTAAGATAATCGATAGTTTCTGATCATCATGGGCTTCTTGGAAAGGAGATTGTCCCAAGTGACGAAGGACGGGACAACCAGTTCCCTTGAGCAGAATCAGGGACAGCTCCGGAAGATTTACAATGTGCTGCGACCAACTTCCAATCCTGCGGAGGAATCCATTGGTATGAAATAATATCTCGTAGTATTGTTGCGTCAGTTGCTTCATGAGCCTTGTTGCAGTTGCTTTGATATTGGAATTGGAGGCGTGGTGGTCAAAAACTGCAGCCGCAGCCGCCGCCGTCAGGTCACAACCTGACACTTTGGCCCCGCTGAGTGGACAGGAGGTTGACGATTTTTTTGCAGTTGTGGAGGGCGACGAAGGGTTCAAGGAAGGGGGTGACGCCTCTGTCTCAACTCCCCCACATGAACAGAACGATGATTATTCGCTCATCTTTAGACCTTTGAGTCCCCTCTCTGTCCCCCTCTTGACCACACCCCCACCGATTGTCCCCACAGCCACGCTCCATTCACTTATCACTCCGCCAGGGGTCGCAGCCACAGCCACAACCTCTTTCTCATTCTCTGGGGTCAGTTTACAATCCCTTTACTCACAAAACATCATCCCTCAAGTTCAAGCCCCATCCCCAGTGGCCAGTGACCCCGCCCCCGTATATGCTCAACTCCAGGTTCCTGTTAAGAGGGCAACTGGTCGTCAACGTCGACAGCTTCTGGGTCCAATTGTAACCGACCCACTCCCTCATATCTGTGTTCTTCCGAAAACAGATTCCTTGCCTGCAATTTACATAAGTGCGGAAGTTTGGGCTAAGGCCCTGATGGCCATCTCGTATGACGACGATGGGAGGGCTAATCTCAAGTCCCTCATCGGCGCTGGGAAGATTATTTTCAACTCTTTATTTACGGATGAGGAGGTGAAGAGTTGCACTGTGAGTGGGAGGGAGGGGAGACCCATTCTGGATCCACGGAGATGCAGAGCCATCAAAGGTAAACAATTTCCTGAAATTTTGGAAAATTTTTGAAGTTATTATAACACTTGTCCTAATTTCAGTGGCTGTGGCGTGGATGAAAATGAACAAAGTGAACGGAGTGGACCCTTACGCCTTCAACCCCACCGACCCTGATCACGACCTGACCCCAAAAGAGAATGAGCAAATTCACAAAAAGGTTTTCGTGGAACGTCGAAACGATCGAAACAGAGAGAAACCTTTGAAAGCTGTTCGACGTCGTGCTGTATCTTCCTCCAATGTGGAGCTCCCTCCCTCAACTTTACGCCGAGCTCGCCGACGAAACGCCACAGTGGGAGGAAGTGGCCCTTCTCCAATCGTCGACGAGATTCAAGGCATCATTGATATTTTAGGGGTTTCGCATCCAGCAGATGATGAAAATCCTGGAGCTGCTAAACGCCACAAAAGGGGC
>JAQIXN010001534.1:0-17477 GCA_034698145.1 Proisotoma minuta
TAACCTAACTCTGATTAATCTAACCATAAAATATTCTAAATAGTCGAACCCATCAATTTCAATCCATTTTAGACATTTTACTTTGAGGTCCGTTGTGTTATTAAGGGGTGAAACCCCTTTATAAGATGGCTCTGTCCGTCTGTCCGTCCGTCCGTTCGCACGATAACTCTTGAACAACTTAACTTTTTTTTTTTTTTTACTTTTTCGTTTTGTTTTTTTGCAACGTGTTCAGGAGGCATTGACTATTAACAAGTTCGTAGATAGGCCCCCCAGGTCACGGTCAAGGGGGTCAAAAAGAGCAAAAACTTGAAAAATTTCAAAAAAAGCGGCATTTTTATTTGGTTTTTGGAGATTGAACCAGTGTTGAAACTCTTAGTCTTACAAACTCTTACAATTGATCTTTTGACATTTCCCCCGGGGAAATAGTCAAAAGGTGAAAAACAGGAAAACTCTTGTAAGGTGTCATTTTAACATTTTTTTGACGGGGAAAACAATTAAGACGTTAAAAATTTTCTCTATTGGCCCTATTTTGACATCCATCAAGAATCTGATTATTGCATATAGCGCAGACTTGCATGGTGAGAATAGTGCAAAAAAGCAAATTTAACGCAGTGTTTACCGTTCTCTCCTGAGCGATAATAAGGTAAAGTTTCAAATTACAGGAATAGCCCGTAATTTATACAGTTTTGATGTCATAATCTATCATATTTCTTAGAAATAGCAAAATCAAATACACATTCCTTCTTTGTGGAAATCATTGGAGATTCGAACTATCTTTAGACTCATAATTTAATTTAATTGGTTTGTTGTTGGAAACGGCTGCACAAAACATAAATATAAGGACAGTTTGGATTGCGTATTTCTCATTATAAATTCGTTTCAGCGGAATTATTTTGACGGAAAAGGAAGCTTATATAAATGTTCGAAGAATTGATTTTCTATATTATAAAAGCTACAATTTAATATGCACACGAGGCTTTAATCGTATAGCGGATGTTTAAATAATTAATGTCTTCCTGTCTTTGGCTATTGATCGATCATGTTCAAATTCACGCTTCAGTCCCTTTGCAAAGCTACCGTTGACTACAAATGTTTAAATAGTTTCTAAAAAGATATAAAACTTCTAGGATGCCGCCTCTCAAAATTAAGAGACTCTTTGCTCTTATAATTTACAATATTAGCCTAATCGACAGTTTAGTTGAAGCAGAAAAGGAGTTGGATGCATTTTCAGGTTATTTTGGAGAATTTGGACCCTGTACGTTGAAATTTGTAAGAACTGACGAATATCAGTATTATAGAGATGTCAACGAAGCTCTGATTGGAATAAATATGAAAAGGCGAAGTGGATATTTAGTGCAAACTGTGAGGGAGGGAATAAATTTAACAGAACCATTTCCGAGCCATGACATTATTTCAAAAGATTTCCAAGTGTATGAAAAATGCGCTGTGACAATTGCATTCAATGTTTCACATTGGAAGCAATGGTATAAAATTCGCTATGCTAGTTTAGACAATTACAGAACCAACGCATTTCAAAATTTTGTCGTCATCAGCAAAAAATTAGAAAACCTTTTTTACATCAGCTTGTGCTTGAAAGCCTACGGGAGAATTTACAACATCAAGATCGAAGGATTTAATCCAAATATAGAAAACATTAGAATGCAATGGCACTATTTCTGTCCTTATTGTTCTTTTATTGGTGAAAATGGTCAACTTAAAATGGTTCATAAAAATCAGCAACTAACAAAATTGTCAGTTTACGATTATTCAAAAGAATGGGATAAAACAGTTCAAATTGCAGTTCAAATTCTCCCAAATTATGACAAACAGACAGATTGTTTAAAATGGCTTAAAGAAAAACAGGAACCAAAGTACGATGTGCATTGCTCTTTAGAAGAGAAATATTATTCTCATGTATTTGCCGCAATCAACGTAACTCGAAAAACAGTCCCAACATATGAGGGAGCTAAGGATAATGCATTTGGATTCTTTTCAGCCCACATAAATTTTCAAATCTACAGTTTACGACTAGTTAACAACATGTTGTTTACCAATTCTGATGGCTACGACATTGTGTACTGTGACTTTGAAAAAAGATCCGACAAAACGGGGATTAGTCAATGGATAACACCTCTAGATTATTCAGTTTGGATTGCTACAGCCCTAACAATTTTCATTGTAGCCGGATTTTACATTTTAACAGGGGAAGGAAATGTCGATATTTTTTTATTTGAAGTTGTGAGAATGTTTCTGAAGCAGCCGATAGTTAATTGCGCAAAATTGATCATTTTCGTGTTGCAACCACTCGTCTTGTTTAGTTTTGTAATTCTAAATCATTACGAATATTTTTTAACGTCTGGTCTCATAGTGCCACCACCTTTTAAAGAGTTGAGCACGTTAAACGAGTTTCTTGAAAAAAACTACACTCTTGTTTATTGGGACCAGACTTTTCAAGGATTAGTTCCACTTCACGAGATAATGGAACTTGAATTTAAGCTGAGACATCTAAACCCTTTACTATTCAATCAATCTTCCATTGGAGTTAAGGGCAATTTCTATGCTAAAATGTTTAATCAAATTACACCAAATCAAAAGAAGCATTGCGTATTAGCTATTACTTTAGAAAATAACCTCCGATATCTTCAAAATGGATTATTGAGAGGAAAGTTCAAATGCTATATAGCTCATAATTTGGCTGACATAAAAATTTATTGGGCGATATTTAATTTCGTAGTTAGTGATAAGGGGAAAAGTGTCTTAAATAATTTTATTGAGAGCGGGATAACAAGGCAATGGGAAATTTGGCATGAGTATGGATTGGAATTAACTAACTACTCAATAAAGTATTTCGAACTTGAGCCACCAAAATCAATGATAACGTTTAAAAATCTGTCTGAATTTTTTGCAGCTTATTTCGTAACACTGAGCTCTATTTTTCCACTATTTCTGCTTTACAATTTAAAAACTCTGATCGAGTTATTAAAGAAACAAAAGAAAAGCTTAATATTGTTAAAAAAGTTTGAGAAGTTAAGTATACAGATGAGGTTGCTGGGTAGGAAAATCAAAATATTAAAATTATGATAGTGTTAGTCTTAATATTTTTTTAGTTTATATCCTAATAATTCATCAAAATAAATTGTTTTAAAATCAAATACTGAAATCATTTATTCACATATTAACCGTCAGAAAAACTACACATTTGTATATTTGGATACATCATCTGAACGGTAATTGTCTTACTAAAACGACTAACATTAAATATTCAAACATTCGTGATGGAATAAAACTGAAGATGAGTGACCCCCTAATAAAATCGATAAACATAATTTCCCAGAATATATTTAAAACAGTCGTTACAGACTAAATTTTTACTAACTTTTTAAGTTTATTCTCAATTTCTGTACAATATATTTATTTATTCCTCATGTAAATGATGTCGACCGTCTCGGAAAAGATTGTGGTCGGGATTCGCTCTGACAAATTTTCAATTTTGTCACAAATTGAATTATAAGTTTCATTTTCAAACTTTGAATATTCCTCATCCAGCTCAAGCTCTGTATAAATGGTTTTTACTTTTTCCTCGTTTTGACAACTGCTCTCCGTTCCCCGCCCGTAGTTGAGCTTGAGAACTTTTTTCTGTTTCGAGCTCGCCTTTTCATAAGCTTTGACAATGAGCCAAGAGCATTTATTTTCCGAAATATCCGTCCCCATTTTCCCCGTTACGGAGGGATCTCCGAAACAGTCTAAATAATCGTCTTGGACTTGGAAAAGAAGGCCCATTTCTAGGACCAAATCTTGGATTGATTTGCGATCGTCGGGATCCAATCTTCCGGCCTTTATAAAAAAAATTGGAATTAACTTTTTAAATTGATGAATTAATGCAAATATTTTTTTTTATAAACAGTTAAATTCTGGGAGAAAATAAGCACATTTGGTGTATCTTTTCACGTTCTGTTAATTCAGTTTTAAATCTTACGATGATAAACTTAAAATTTTTAATGCATCTTTTTAGAAAAAAATGGACTTTTTTTTTACAAATTTTTATGAAAATAGCTAAAAATAAGTAGCTGGGGTCAAAAATTTTGGAATTAACGTATGAAAATTTCTGGACATGGAACCAAAATCTAATGTGGCAAAACATTGGGGACTACAGGCAGACGGACGGACAGACGGGGTGGATATTCTATTAATGCCATAGACATACCAAAATCATGGCACAGGCAACAGGCAAATGGAAGGAATGGAGGCTCGTCTTATATTTGACAATCTTCTGATATTCATCCATCGTAAATCTAAAACATTATTTTTCAAAGTTGCATCATGCATTTTTCTAATAAAAGAATTTTCTTACCCTGAAAGCGCCTTCTTTTTGCTGTACTTTAAATCCATGCACTGCCCATAAAATGATTTTAGTGTGACATCATTAAAAAGTTCCACAAGCTCGATGTAATAAGGCTTGGAGAAAAAATATTTGTCCAAAATTATATCCACGAGGCTGGAGAGTAGAAAGGCATCATTTATGGCAAGATCCCCGATTTTCTCCACAAGATACCAACAGGCTCGACCCCTTCGGGTTTCCGAACTTTCAATTATGTCGTCTACTACGAGGTAGCTGGCGAGAAACTGGAAAATGTAACAAATTTAAAATTGTGCATGGCAATGCTTGCATCGTCTGTTGTTTAACAAAAATCTGTGATTGTTCTTATTAAAAGGGAATTTAAGGCCAATTTGATTTTTGCATAATAATTTCATGAATTGTAATCCCAGCAATTTATTCTGAATTTAAAGAAATTTTGGAAATATAAAATTAAAACTCCTGCAATAATTTTGAAACTTGATTAGAAAAATTTTTGCTAGTCAATTTATAAAAAAAAACTTTCCTTATACACAACTAACATTTGGCCACAACTGAAATTCTAAAAAAAATTATCTCATGTCAAATATAAAATGGGCTATCAAAATTCTCAAAATCTTTAACTTGACTTTCCATATGAAAATCTTCAAAATAAATCCAACTCACAATTTCAATGCACCAGCCCAAAACATAAGTTTCTTTTATCCGGTCCAAATTAACGTGATCTACCAAAGCTCTGTAAGCAGCCACAACTCCACGGCCTCTGAAAAAAAATCGCCAAATTTTCAAAGAATTTAATTTTAAATTAGTTGTAATTTTTTCTTAACCTTATCTGTTTTCCATTTGGCACATTATAAGTCACAATTTTCCTAATCCGTTCCATTGTTTCGGACATGTCGTCATAGCAACCTTGAGTCGTGATGTCGTCCATGATTTCATCAACCGTTAGCAAAAAAGCGTCCTCCTCTTCAATGCTCATTGATTTCCGACGGTATGCCATATTTGGAAATTATTTTTTTTTGTAAATTCTCTTAAGAATTCCAAATATTTTCAGATTACAAGTTTGTGAAATGTTTGACGCACAAAAGGATAATTACTATTGCATGTCCAAAATTGCTCAATTGCTACATTTTGTTATTAGTGTAATTTTAAAATTATTTGTAATCTCCGTTCCAACAAATTACCAGCAATTTGGTTTTAACCGATGGACAATTTAAACAAATTAAATACATGCAAAGTGTCATTTCATCATTTCAGTTTTAGTTTAGTAGGATTTTACGAAAAGATAAAATGCTTGGATTTATATATTTTGCAATTGTGGCCTTATCTTGGCCCAAATGTTTTGGGTAAGTTCTTGAAAATATTTTAAAATTTTATTTTAAAAAGCATATTTTATAGTGCAACATTTTGGGAAAATCCAATGGTAACTGAGCAACGGATTTTAACTTCGGTTTTAAACTCTTCCCAATTAACGCGACCACAAACGAACATTGGTTATCTTTTTGAGGATGCTCGTAAGTAAATTAGATTTTTGAAACGAGATTGATGAGTAAATTGTTAAAAATTGACACTACATTTGTCACTAAACTGGTCAAAATGGCAAAAAAATACTTTGATAAACAATTTAAAATTATTGTGACCTATTGTGACATGTCATACCGCTATGATTTGAATTCCCTCAGGCAGCATCATAAAAGTTTTTTTTTTGATTGATTTGATACTTTAAAATATTCTAATAACCAAAACCTGAAAATTTGAAAAACGTTGGATGTCAAATTTTTTTTTCATTTGTTTCAAAAGTTATTAACAAAAAGACATAGAGACAACAAAACCAGCGTTAAAGTGTTATCACCCCCCTATTTAATTAGTAAGGCATGTTAAAAATATGTCTCATATTCTGTTCTAGCCACCACCGTTGAAATTGACATGATGCTCCGAAGTTTTGATTTTTTTGATGACCTGGATCAGGTACAAAGTCCAAACTAAACTGTAGCTATAAAATAAAAATTTCTAACCAAAATTAGAAATTCGGTCTCCAATTCACTCTCCGAAGTTATTGGAATGACCAGCGGTTAGCTTATCGCTATATTAGTGGAGCGGGTAAATTTAATTATCCAATTAATCAACAAATAAAACAAATTTTTAAATTTAAATATTATACAGAAGGGACAAAATACGTTACGCTTATTTCCCACGACATTCCAAAGTTGGTTTGGCTCCCCGACCTCTACTTTCTAAACGATAAGCTGGCGAGCATCCACAATGTTACGAGGAGCAACAGTTACCTCCGAATTAAATCCAATGGGGATATTTTGTATAGTACAAGGTGAATATAACAAGCATTAGCATAAGCTTGAAATATTTATTTATGTAACTGTGGCATTAAATAAATATTGGATATCCCCACTTTGTTTGAAACTTAATAAAATAGCCTCAGAAATTTTAATCTTTCAAATTAAAATTATCGTAAAAAGAAAGAAACTAAAATACCAGCTTTAATTTTAAGAATTTTTAAGATTTTAAGATGTTGCATTGCTTAAGTACTTATATTCAATTTTATATCAGGGTCACCTTGGTTGCATCTTGTGCCATGAAGTTACAAGCTTTTCCATTCGACACGCAAAATTGCGGACTACAAATTTCAACCTGTAAGTCCACTTTTAAATATCATCCTAAAGTTATTAATTTTACCCAAATTTTTCCTAAATCTCAAGACAAATATACCGACTCCGAGCTCATCCTTCAATGGAGAAATCCGCCGCTGGAAATCGTAGAATCCGATTTCGTCCTCCCGGGATTTCTCCTCACCGACCTCCAAACTTCAAACGATGAGCTCAATCTGCTGAATTTAACATTTCGCATTCAACGCCACACAAATTATTTTATGACCAATATGATACTTCCCTATATTCTTATAGTGCTTCAAAGCCTGGCTTCTTTTGCTGTTCAAAGCCGGGGTAAAAAGGACGGCTCTGGACCCCGATCCTTTATAATTATGAGTGCACTTTTTCTAATCGCAATAATTTCTGTGGGAAATGCCCCCTTGATTCCAAAAGCTTCTTATAGCAAGCTTATCGATACTTGGGGCGCGGGATGCTTCGCATTTGTCTTTGCGGGGCTTGTGGTCTTTAGCTTGTCTCACAATAATTTTTGTGGTTCAAAAGCCCGATTTTGGACCCAAAAGGTAAAATTGAATCGAGTGGATGTGTTTGCGGGGGCTGCGTATTCCCTGATTTTCTTGGCCTTTGTTATTTTTTATCTTGTGCTTTAAAATGATGCAGCAATTGGGATATATCAAAAACACTTGAGAAATCAATAAATATAACGTTCACAATCGAGAAAATTTTATCTAAGTTTTTTGGGATCATTTATAAAATATCCTTTACAAGCATTTAGTTTCTATTGCAAATTCAATGTTAAATCCCAATTGTTTTGCGTGCTCCAAAACTTTTTCTTTTGCCTCCGGGTTTAGTTCTTTTGTGGGTGACCACATGGCCCAAGAATTTTGTCCGTCTGGCCAAACCGTGACCCCAAAAATGTAGGTTTTGTGGTCCGAAAACATGAAACTGTGGCGAACTGTTTACAAATCAAATTTAATTGAGTACAAACATTTAATAGTTTTAAAACTCACCATTATTTAGAACCACGAGTACATTATCTTCAAATTGCATGGGATAGTTTGGAAAATCCTTTCCATAGCCGGAAAATATGTTTTCAGCCACATTCCAACTCACATTAATATCCATCAGCTCTTCTTCCTTCAGCTGAGAAATTGGCACTTTTTTGAGGGACTCGGCAGTCCGATACAAATCAATTCTACTCCATAAACCAAAATACCAAATTGGGATGGATCGGAACTGTAAAATAAAATAAGAGTTCATTATTAATTCGCCAACGTTGAGAGCTATTATTCTGGTTGGAGCTGTCTGTCTGTCCGTCTGTCTGTCCGTCCGTCTGTCTGTCCGTCTGTCTGTCCGTCTGTCTGTCCGTCTCTCCGTCCGTCTGTCTGTCCGTCCGTCTGTCCTTCTGTCTGTCTGTCCGTCTGTCCGTCTGTGTGTCCGTCTGTGTGTCCGTCTGTCTGTCCGTCTCTCCGTCCGTCTGTCCTTCTGTCTGTCCGTCTCTCCGTCCGTCTGTCCTTCTGTCCGTCCGTCTGTCTGTCCGTCTGTCACGCTTTATTCTTATATGGGGCAAAGTTAATCGGTCCATTTTGCACCCGGTCCGTTTTGACAACGGTCCAAAATGGAAATATTCACAGACAGACAGATCATATTTTGTCCCATAATTGTATTCTCATAGTCTTTAAATTTTTATGAGATTTACCCAATCCCAATTAAATCCATCCCAAACTTTTGGCTCGCAAACTTTCCCGTCTTTCACAGAATCCTCGTCCAACATTTTCTAATCTTTTTGAAAGTATGGAATCTTAAAACAAATCAGAATGTAAAAAAATATTAACTATCTAAGTATAACAATGGCTATTTATGTTATTGAAAGTAATCGAACTTGTTATTTGTTTTGAGATCCGAAGTGAAATCGAAAAGCACAAAACAATTTAATGTATCCACACTTCGCTTTGATTGTCCCAAGTTTGCATTGCTGTAAATTGTATGGATAATTTAGCAAGATAAAAATTTATCCAATGATTTTTAATGGCTCTACATTATTTTGTGAGGTAATGCTGCAAATTGCATCACTTTTATAGCTGTAGGTTAGTAGATGGATGGAACAATAAGAGATTTAACATGCAAAATATTCACTCGTGCTTTAAAAAATGTGAAATCAAGTTTTTCAGTGGACAAACAACAAATTACATAATTAAATTTATTCAACTCATGAAAAAAACAAGTAAAATCTGACAAAGTGATTAGCGCATTGCATAAAAGCAAAAAATGTTTAACTTTTTAAACATTTCGGCTACTTCATGTTTTCTGATCACACAACCTATATTTTTGGAATGATTGTTTGGCCGAATGAACAAGAATCTTGGACCTTGTGGTCAAAGACAATAAAAAGGGTTAAGTCCAAATATAAAAGGAAAGCCTTTGGAGCACACAAAACAAGTGGAATTTATTGTAGAATTTGTGTATTTTGCAATTGTTGAAAATAAAGGGAATGCATTATTTAATTTTTTGGCACATTTCAACAGTATTTTAATTCATTAAATTTTGTGATGCACGAAATAAATGGGATATATCAATTGAATTATTTGCATAGATAAAAAAAAATATAAGCAAGTTAAAAAATCTTAGGTTCTGTGGGTAAAACATTTGATTTGACTCGCCGGGCTTTAATAAAGTGTATAGATTTTTTCCCCAATGCTAAAAGGCCGGCTCGACAAATCAAACATTTTACCACACCTCCCCCAAGATTTTTTAATTTGTTTATATTTTTTTCGCATATAAATTTGTATTGGTAGTGTTAGGAATTGAACTCGTGGGCTTAGTCGAATATAGCAATTGATGGTTTCATATAGCAACTTCAGTTATCATTACTAAAAGTTTCTCAATTTTGCTCTAATTTCGATCCGGATTTTTATATGCGACGTAGATTTTGACTCTACACAATATTTTTAATTGAAAATGATACTATTGTCTTGTACAAAGTCCCTAAAACCCGTTTTAAAAATTTCACATCAAGAGAAGCTACCCGAAATATTAAAATTTTCTACGATATTTATTGATAGCGCACACCCCATCAAAATATATACTTATATCAAAATATCAAAATATATACGATACTTTTGTTTCCAGTTTTTTTTTTCTACGACGCTTAGTTTTGGCTCAAAGTTGTTTGACGTTTTTGAGGCATGTGCCGAAACGCATACTTAGGCTTCGCTGGCAACCATGATCGTGACCATGGTACCTTTGTCTCACCTAAGAATAAGATCTCGTAGATTAAATTTCTAGTTATAAAAGGTACATTTTTAATTTCTTATGAGCCATAAGGGGGAAGACAAGTCTGAAAAATAAACTGGTTTCTTTAATTTGGCATAAAATTCCAATGTAAAAAAATATCCAGAATCAGATTATGCTCCATAACCTTTTATGTAAAATGTTTATATGAAAACCAGTTTATAGAAATTGCGAACTTAATATCAGAATAGGAATATGCATTTTTACTTGAATGCACAGACTTGCATAATTTTTCCTTGTATAAAAAAAATCTTTGCACGTGGATGCTCAAAACCAAACCCAAGTTTACATAATTTCCAAGTCAAGTCCACAATTTTGTGTCAAGTTGATCAAGAAAAGAAGCAATTATTTGCATTAAAAATTATCCTAAGAAACGATGGTGGTTCAAATCGTAGCCGCAACAAAAGCATATGGCAAAAATATTGTTTTACATAATGTGAATTTACAAGTTGAGACTGGAATCACGTGAGATCATTTAAATAAGATAAATATTTTTTGAGTATATTATATTTGAAATCCAATTTCTAGTTGCATTATTGGATCGAGTGGAAGCGGGTTAGCATTTTAAAGAAAAATGATTTAGATAAAATTGTAAAAAACGGAAATGTTTATATTACAAATTATTCTTAAAATTTCTAAATAACAAATTCTTAAAATCACTTTCTAATTGAACAATTACAAATTTATAAATTAATTTTTGAACGCCAGGAAAACTACACTGCTCTCATGCATTGCTGGGTTTAAAAAATTGGATTCTGGATCAATTTCAATTTTTGGGACGCCAAATGGATTATTTCGGAAAAATATCATTGGCTACATGCCACAAATCTTGGCTCTTCACGAATATTTAACAATTCGACAAATGATAGCATTGTACGGAACAATTGGCGGGATTTCCTCTAAAAATTTGGAAAGTAAAATCGAGTCTCTTATTAGACTTTTGGAACTTGGAGATCCAAATGCAGTCATTGGCAAATTAAGGTAGATAATGTCGGTATTTTGAGAAATACAAAAATGTCCGATTGTTATAATTTCCTAAAAGAAACTGGCCGTATCTGTTATCTCATACAAATTATTATAAAATTCATTTTTTAAATAGCGGTGGACAACGTCAGCGCGTTTCCCTTGCCTTGTCCCTCGTCCATAATCCCCCGCTTTTAATTTTGGGTAAGGTATAACGCATTTGAATAAGTGCTTCTTAAAATATTTAGGATGGCAATTTTTGCAGATGAACCCACCGTAAATTTGGACCCGTTGCTTAGGGAAAGGTAAACTTTGGGAAATTTTAAATTAAAATTGAAGATGGTTTAAACTTTTTTAAACTGTGTAGCATCTGGAATCATTTACTCTGGTTGGTCAAAACGCAAGGGACGATCATCCTTCTTTCAACTCACTACGTTGAAGAAACAAAAGTATGCAATCAGGTAAATTGATAACGTCATTTACTTTTCAATTGGGTTAGCTATCCCTGTTTTTTATGTTTATTTTGATTTTTGGGTTTAAATTGAACTAGTATTGATAATATGCGATAGCAGCAAGCTATTAAAAACCCACCAATTCCCCGTAATTCATTAAAAACCAACCTTGTCGGGATTTGCTCCAATAACCCAGATTTTATCCTGACCATGAATTATTTTTTGTTTATTAATAGTTAGCTGTGATGAGACGCGGACAAATCATTGCCAAAGACAGTCCACAAAATTTGGCGGCTAAATTTTGTACCGTTCAACTACAAGAAGCAGTTCTAAAGATTTGTAAAGAGGATGAGGCCAAACTACAAAATCATCTAGAAGAAATCCCGCTTATAAAAGTTAAAAAAATAGACAATCAAACTTTAGAGCAGAAATCAACTTCAAATGGGATTAGTATTGTTTTAGCGTTAATGAAAAGGAATTTTATTTGTCAAATACGGAACCCGGCGTAAGTTTAAAATATGTATCTGTAGTACAGATTCTGTACATTTGCATCTGTAAATTTCCACGTTTAAATTTAATTTGGAATTTCATAATCTGGCCTAAAAATCTTTCTCCATTTTTGGGATTTTATAAATTAAAATTTTACAATATAAAATCCTCTATTAAAAAAATTAGTTCTCTTTCTCCATAATGCAGTAGAATTTTTAAATTTTATTTTATTTTGAGGTACAAATACTAAGTTTATTTTCCCAATTTCAGTTTAATAGGACTGCAACTTTTGATGCCACTGTTTCAATTAATTTTGGCGGATGTGATAAGCCGAGATCCTCCAGGAGGCAGTTTATCCTTCGTGTTTCCAACGGATCAGCCCTTAAACTGCAGCCATGGTCAAACTGCCCTTTGTTTTGAAGATCACAAATATGCTCCCTGTCGATTTATCCAAGAACTAAATGCACGGGATATTTTACTGGTAACTATGACTCTGACCATTAAATTGGACTTTAAGAAAAAGGATCACTTTTCTCAATGGATTCTGAAATTTCAATTGAAATTTCAATTTGACAATATGCTCATTTTAAGTAAACAAAATTGCTGCAGCTATTGGTATACTGAATTTTTCATAAAACTACATTTGATTCCCAGTCACATTTATTTATTCAGATCGCCTGAGAAAAAATTGAATAATTTCGAGTAATTGAGTAGTCGAGTAAATTTTTAAATTTTTCATCAATTTTAGAATCCAAAAGCAACGCTTGCTCAAGGACTGGAAGCAGTTCAAAGAGGAGAAGACAGCGGACTACTCCATCTACCGGCAAACTTTAGCTCCGCGTTAGCAGCACGATTTTTAGAAGGCAATTTTGCATCAGCCGAAACCCTTTCGGGGTCAAATATCGGGCTCAAATTAGACATGTCAAGTAAGTAGGTCAAGATTAATGATGCCAAATTATCATGTGGCTATAATTATTACAGATGTCATTTTGGGATCAGTTTTGGCTAATAAAATTACCGCAGCATATTTCTCTTTCCTCAAAAATTTGGCGGTGGATTGTGATAGAGATGAACGGCTGGCAGATATACCAATCAAAGTAAGCTGATCTGGTTTTATTACAAAAAACAACAATTAAAACGTTTTTTTTTCAAAAAACAGCTTTTTGCTTGTGAATATTACATATTTTTGCCGTTTATAAAACTACCCTAACTTGGATTTATTTGTCTTTAAATATTTCGAAATATTTTCAGTTTAATCCAATTTACGGCTCAGATGACAGTCGAGTTGCTCAACACTTCCAACCAACTATGATACTTTGCGTGTGCTTCCTTTTCCCTGCAGCCATCGTTTCCGGCTTTCTTGTGATGGACAAAAGAAATGGGACATTGGAGCGAAGTTTTGCAGCAGGAGTGACAACTTTTCAAAATATTGCCTCTGCCTTTCTTACTCAATTTTCCATTCTACTCGCTCAAATTGCTGTTCTCGTTTCATTTTTATATTATTTTACCGATTTTGAAGTCAAAGGGTCATGGCTTATTCTCCTTGTCCTGATTTTATCTATGGGTTGCACTGGAATCGGGATGGGTGAGTTAATTTCTAATCTTATTTTTAAATCCTGTAGCAATGCCTTTGCCCTACAGAAAAGAAACATTTCTTTAAATTCTAATGCATATTTGTAAACAAAAGTTTTGCTATCCAAGATAATCCAAGTACCATTTTATGCCCAAAATTTTGATAAAAAGTATCAAGTAGGAGATAGGTATATGTAAATATTAAAATAATCCATATAATTTTATCTTTAGGGATATTTGTTGCCACGGCCTGTTCCACCGTTTTGGAAGTAATGTTTATCATGGTTTGGGCGATATTCACCGCGATATTCTGCACGGGATGTCTTTGGCCGCTGGAATCCGCGCAAATTCTACCGCGCTTAATTTGCTACCTTTACCCCATGACGCTTCCAGCTCAAGCCCTTATATCAGTTTGCTACAGGGGTTGGGGGCTAGAAGATTACCAAGTTTCCATGGCATTTGTTACTCTGGCTGGTTGGACCATTTTATTTATAACAATGGGCTCTATTTTTAGCAAAAATAACCAGAAGCCAATGTGATAAAATGGGTGAATATTTTATGGATTGCAACATTATACAAGCTTTTTATTAAGTTGTGAAACAACTTGATGCATTTGCATGAGTCGTCAGTCTGTCAGTCTGTCCGTCTCACGATAACTTCCGAACGCGTTAACTTTTTTGGGCTCTGTTTTCGGATTTCAAATAATAGTACTTCTACGCAGGATGGGTTCGAACATGGGCGCTATCAGGCGCGCGCTTCATGTGGAGCGACCACCGCGCACCAAGATTTTGAGTGGCAACATAGGGTAAATGCAGTATCGTTGGAAAAGTCATTGAAAAACAAGAATAACGGTACCAAATTCGAATACGTGGCGTTCGCATAAACGGTCAAAAAACGGTCACAAAGTTCCAAAAACACAAATGGGGGGGTTTTTTTCAATAAAATTTGACGGAGAAGACTAATTCGACATGCATAATGACCTGTGGCCTTGTCGTTACCATAAGGTGTTTCACAACTAGGTTACAACCGTTTTACGATGGTTTATATTTAATACACAATGTATAAATTAATTTTAGAAATCAATGCATTTATTCAGAAAACATAGCATTTTAATTGTTAAAGTGTTCTCCAAAAATGATCAAACTTTTGGAGAGTTTTCGAATAACTGTGACTTTTGATAAATGTGATAAATGTGACTTTTGACCAAAAATGGGAATAATCGTTTTATTTTAAACAATTAAATAAGCCCTCTTTCGGCAGGTTATTTTATTGCAGAATTTCCTCTAAAAAAATTCCAAGATCTAGTCATTAGTTTCTTGTTGTTATTTATTACGAATAAAATAAGTAATCATTGTAAAACAATAAAATATCAAAATTTAAGGCCGAATATATATAGTAGTTCATAAAAAAACTTGGATAATTCTATTTTTTGTTAATTTAGTACTAACAACTACAAAATTTCTTTGAAAACTACATTTTTAGTGTAAAATTTATTGTTTCCTGACAGACTTCCTTGACCTGGAGATAGAGGAATCTTAACTATAACGTCTGTTGTTTTTTTCACGCGGTAAATTACAAAGTAAACTCTTATTTTTTCTGACTTTCTTCTTTGATTGGTTTGAATCTTTATAAATATACTATTTTTAACCTATTCTAACACAACTTAAGAACTCTTCACTGTATGACATTTCAAACAAAAATATGACCACTGGGGTAAAGTGAGACAGTGATTCAAATACGTCAACTTGTTAAAAAAAAGTCCATTTTTACAGGCATCGAAATATGTGAAACTTTCCAGACATACATATAGTATGTAAACTTAAGTAAACTTAATCAGATTTAGATAGAGAGGAGGGCATTAATAGTGTAGTCACTTACATATTGTGCATATGCAACCTGTGTAAAATAATCAAAGTAGAGAAAGTTGATGTCACTAGTTCCAACATACATTTTAAGGGTGTTGATCGATTTTAACTTTTTCTTTAGGTATTTCCTTTCTTTACAATAACGTAACCTACACCACCACTTATCAATTGAATTTGAGGACGACTCAAAAACTTCCGCTGACATTGTGATCATCACATTTATCATTGCTCCAAAATTTACCAGGGAGATCACAAGGATCGCAAGATGTTGGGGGGCACGAGTTTTGTACAATTTTATCAAGGTGAACAAATTTCCAACAATGATAAAAAATGAAGAGCTTAACATTGAGGATCCTGCTAAATTTGCAATGCCATGACCTATTTCCAACATTATTTCAATCTCGTCTCTTAGCCTGAATTTAAAAAGTTTTACTCTACATGTTGCCGTAGTTTTTACGTTGACGGATATTTTGCCGAGAAATCTAACAGAGTACAGTAGATTCGTTCCGAATGTGACTATTATCAATGTGACTAGACTGAAGAGTCTCAGCCCATGTACAATCATGGGAAACATAATTACAATTCGTAGTACGATCCCAAATGGTGACGAAAGATTGACGTTTGGGAAAAGAACTGAGATGTTGAGATAGAACGTGTCCATATTAAAGAATACGTTGCAAGGAGTTGTTATTACTAAATTAATAACAACAAACCACATAATATATAGTCTCAATATTTTCCCTTCTTTTTCTCCGTAGTCGAGCCCACCTTAAATAATGTTATCAAATTAGTATTGTTTTACAAAGCCTCATTAAGCAAGGAAATATAGACTTTAAATTTGTTAACATATCGTAAATCTCTAGAATTTTTGAAGTTCACATCCCTTAAAATATACTTTTTATATTGACAAAGAAAAGTTCTCCTTGCGTTCTACTATCGTCTCTAGAATTTTACGGGATTTATATAGGGACAAGTGATGAACGAAATGGTACCTCATTAGGTGCTACTAGATCCTCCCCCTTTTTATGGGGGGTGTAACATTACAAGTTTATGGGCTAAAAATTAATTTAAAAATAATAATCTATTTGATTGGGCAGAATTTTTGGTATGTTGGAGAAATTTTGAAGATAAATAACTTTTAAAATGCCCTCGAAGCAAAATTCTACAATTCTAGTTGTACAATTTTTAAATACAAATATTTTATGTAAGCATATTTCTACTGCCCAATGTAAACAATTATTAACTTAATTATTAATTACAAACCTAATCGCATTCTTATCCTTGTGGTAATCAATGTGAGCTGGTTGAAAGCCAAGACCATATCTCTGCCTAAAAAGACAATGACTATATCACCAAAAACTACCAGAAGTTGCATTGCCATGGATACAATCAGAATAGTGTAGGCATCAATGTCAAGTCCACAAGAATTTGATCCAAGCAAGCAAAAAAATAGAGCTGTAATTCCAGGGATCACTTGCAAACCAAAAATATGGATTGCAGTAATCCAAATGGAAATTCCATGCTTTTTTGTTATTTTGTTGTAGCTCAACTTCATGCTAGACGAATCCCAGGATATTGTCCATGGCCAAAGAACTTCAAATATTTTTTTATAATTGTCAAAACTTTCCCAAATCAGGGATCTCTCAATGGGTTTCTTCATTTTGTGAAACTGATGCGTTGCAGCTTCTAGAGAAACAGTGGAAGTAATTTTAATTTTTTAAAACCGATTGTTATGAAAAACTTGTATCTATTAATATCAAATTATTGGGATACGGAAGTCTTAATGAGTATTTATATTGATTGATTGATTGATAGGCTTTTATTTCTGTGTTATTTCTTGATCAGTACAACAAATGACTGGTTTTCACAA
>JAQIXN010001535.1:0-17468 GCA_034698145.1 Proisotoma minuta
TGAGAAAGATAACTGACAAAAGTACTGTGTTTTTGATAAAATGTGAAGTTGGATAACAAAAGATTATTCTGTAAAAATTTCAGATTTTTATCCTAATTATTTGACCATTTTTAGGGCAAAAAACAGAGCGTCTATTAAGGAAGGATGTGCACTCTAGGTTCTGTGGCTTTTATTACTTTCTAACTTCATGCTTCAAAACCTATTTTTTGAAAACTTGACAATATTTGCATTTTCATGGTTAAACTACAATATTTTAATTCTACATTCTGTTAATTTTTACCCAGGCAAAAACTCCGGATGGAGAACTGGTCAGAGTGGACCCACCAATGAAAGAAAACTCGGAATTTGGCGTCCTCTTGATTGTCGGGGATTATTTGGAGACTTGGTCTTGTGGACGATTTAAAGCCACGGTAAATTTTATTTTTATTTTTTAAAAATAAAATATATTCGGGGTATTTAATAATTTTCCAATTACAGCACCACCGTTTCCCAATTCCTGAAGGGAAATTGAAACAAAAGCCAAGACTTGGTCTGCCATACTTCATTTTGCCGGACAACGACGTGGCTATTTGTCCTTTAGTGAATGGGCTTGAAACGGACAAGGAAAAGGGCTTTAAAGCTGGTCAGTCTTTTGAGGACAATATGGCCAATGTTTATAAAATTTCTAAATGAAAGGCTTATTGTGGCCAATAATTGCTCATCTTGTTTTGAATTTTAATGGCATTAAGGACTAATTTTGTTTACATTTGCTGGCTTATTTTAAAAAATTTTTTAGTGTTTTTTTTAAGTATGGTCAACATAAAATGCTAAGGATATTTGCCCCTTTAAAACTAGATTTGTTTAGTTATTTTATAAACTTGGATGGTTAATTTAAATTTACGGAAAATGTGCCCTTTTGAAACTGATGCTTATATTTTTTTGTCAAAGTTATTTTGGAAAAATTAGTTTATTATTATTTTATGATTTGCAAATATAAGAATAGTTCAACTTGTTAGATTTTTTGTCCAATTGGTTTTTGTTTTAATAAAATTATAGCATTCAATTAAATGTTGTTATTGTTTTCGATCTCCAATTTCTTTGTTGATTGATCTTGCTGAAATTAATGAAAATCCCAATTTAGAAGATAATGTTTCTTTAGAATTAAGAAAAATGTGGCATGCTCACTTACCCCCTTAGATTTTAGATATTCATATAAATGTCTTTCTGCAAAAGTAACATTTTGAGCGTGTAAGGGATATCCACCCTTTAACTTTGTTTGTAAGAAAAGAAGCGTCGTGATAATGTACGGAATTGTGAGATATGGAAGATTTAGCTGAAAAATTCATTAGCAATATAAATTATTGGGCATATTTAAAATAATTTCTCTGCATTTGATCAACACAATTTTTTAAAACTTAAGATTAAAGCAGAAATTTAAAGTTTTGCAATAGTCCTCAGTTACAAACTCGTAAAACAAATTAAAATTGATTTTTTTTAATTTAGCGAAATCTGCTGGACATAAAAATCCTTAATTTCTCATTTGGCTTTAAGAGCTTCATAGAGTTTGCATTTTAAAAATCCGAGCTCGTTACCGATTTAAATGCAATTTGAGCCGCCCTTTGAAAAAGTGCTGAAGTGACCACATTCACACCAGCAATTACGATTGAATGTGGCGTGGGCACAAAATAAATCCCGGATATTGCAACACTCGCAAGAAATCCATTGTAACCCCAAAGTCCAGTGTAAACGTCTAAAATGTCCCCAAGAATTAGTCCTGTTAATCAGAAAAAGTTATAATTTTAATTTGTTTTAAAACGGCAGGCATGCAAATTAATTTTAGGATATAATTTTAGCAAAAAATTAAAAGTTTCTTTCCAAACATTTCTCAATCCATTTAGTAAAAATTTAGATTTCTAAAGATTTTTTTTGTATTTATAGAATAAAATATGAAATTTTGTTATATCCTTTTAGACAAAATTGTACTTAAATGTATTTTACATGGGCACAGCGTAAAATTGTTTAAGTATAGAAATTACCACAAATTGTTCCCAGAGCCGCACCTCCAAAACCCAATGCCATATGAAGTGGGGAGTAAATGGCAATTGCCATGGAAATTAGTAAACTGGACCAAATATTTTGCACCCCGTAGACTTGGCCAATGGAAAGAAAGATTCCATTAAAAACCTGAAATTTTCGATTGAAAACTAATTTATATAATTTAAAGCCTAAATGATGGCGTAGAAAATGAAAAAAAAAATCAAGTTGTACCTGTAAAATTTCTGGTTTTCCGTGTTCTATTTGGTTTGTTGTTTCAACCTCAGACTTCGGGTATGTTGGCATTAAAACCGTAAATATTAAAAGTTGGATAATGTTAAAAGCAATTGTGAGTGGAGGCAGCAAAACAGTTTTGGACTCCAGCAAATTTGTAACACAAGAGTTCATTATAACACTGCAATCAAAAATATTCCAAATTATCATGTCCTTTTTATTGCTCTACTTTACTTTACTTTAGCATACTATGAAAATACACAAACAAAAAAATGATTTTGAGTAAAATCTGACATCCGCACAACTCAACTCTAAAATTGCAAGGGGAACTGAGATTATCTTATCCCAATTTAAAAATGCTTAGAATACGGAATTTATCTTAAAAATATTAAGATTTATTTGCCAAGTTGTGTACATGTCAAATCTTTTTGAAGAAAAGGGCAGAAATTACAAACCTTAAGCTCGCTCCAAAAATAATAAAAATCCAAACCGAATAAGAATGCTCGATGCCATAAAGTGGATGTAAAAGCGACGTTGTAACGGTACCGACAAGCAACGCGTTGTAAGTTGTGAGACCATTTACAATTAGAGAGGCTTCAAGTCCAAATCCGAGTGCTGTTATAATACCGACAGAAGCTGCCAAAATTCCTCCAAGTGCCACAATCGGAGAGGCAAAAAGCAGAGCAATGAGTATTAAGCATCCTGAAATTGGATTGTTTGCAAATGCAACCTGCAAAATAGGAATTTTATTATCATTAACAACAAATTCTTTGTCAACATTGTTGAGCAAAACAACTAAAATTAAATATACCTATATACCTAGGTATAGAAAAATAATTAAAAACGTTTAGTGATTTAAGAACTGGGTTGAATTTCTGAAAATGCTAAAATGCTTGATAAAGCTTGTTGAAATGGTTTAAAAGCAACTAGAATGTTTCAGTGTTTTAAAAGATGTCAAAAGATACAAAATATAGCATAAGGGTCCGAATAGCAGTCACAGCTTTTATAAAATGTTTGTTTTTCTCTAATAATGGTTCTATAAAAATCATTTGTGTACATTGCAATCATTATATAAAATACAAAACATCCAATTTCTTACCTGAGACACTCCACGTCCCAAACAATTCAAAAATTTAATGCCAATCCAAAAAATCCCATTTCTATTTTTATCCTCCAGGAATTGGTTGATGGCTGGAGCGTGGCCGAAAAACGTGTTTATCCCCGAGCTATTCTAGCAAAATGCTATGTTGTCAAATGGGAAAACAATTTGCGTATATAAAAAATGGAGAAACCTTACAAATATTTTATCCGCTAAATTCATCCCCATTTTAGAAAAATTGCACCCACTTTAAAAAAAAAATCCCAAGACTCGAATTTGGCTCAAGGATCAACCATTATAAGTTAAGATGGGAAAAGGAAATAAAATGAATTAAATTGCGCTATCACATTCAATCGCTCCCTTCACTTTTGAAGTCAATTGAGTAAGAAGTTAAAGTTATTTTCCACAGATTTTTTATGAATGAATTAAAATTGGGGAAAAGGATGTAATAAAGTAGCGATTTTTCAAAGAACTTTTGGTCGCTTTTTGAAAATAGGGTACAAAGACAAGTGGCAAAAAAGTACTTTAAAATAACGGAATTCAAAAACAATCACATTTTGGCTTTGTGGTGAAGCAGGGTTAAGATTTCAAAAGTTTTGGCATATTTATGCTTGTTTACCAACCCAAAGAAATTATTTTGTGTCATGCAGAATTTTCAAAATGATGATAATTGAAGATCAAATTAAAAAAATTAATAGAAGAGACGGACAGACATTTCAATAGAACATTTTATCTTAGTGACACTCAATAAAGAGGTGATTTTCTCTCTCTCTGCATGAGGTTGATTAACTTGAGAACATGGGGCAGGAGACATTTTACCCCACTGAAGAAAATGAAACGAGCAGTTTGTCGTAGTGAAATGAAACCTGCCCCAACTGTTTACGTTTTATGCTTGACTAGCACAATAAAAATAGGACTCTGTTGCATTCATTCATTTTATTTAGAATGTTGGGCAGTTTAAAAATACAGGGTGGTAAATAACTTGCCGAAAAAATATATATTGCTCAACATTTTTAAGATTAGTAAGTTGTATACTGAAAATGTTATTTTTTTGGTTTTTAAATTAATTAAAAACCAAATGATGCCTTTATAATTTGACGCCTATCTTTAATATTTATTGCATTATTTCTTTATTTAAATAAATTTTTGTCTCATGACAAGCAAAATTATTTTTGAAAATTTCCAAAATAGGGAAATAAATAGGAAGGTGTGCATTTTTTTGGATTTTCCGTGCGCATTTCTTGATTTTCCTCATCCCTGTAAATTAAAATTGGCCACGCGTTCTATAATTGTATCTTTCTGGAGCCAATTCCCGGAAATTTTGCTCACGTAGACAATCTTACTCAATAATTATAAGAGAAAGCTTGATATATGCTATTTCCCCACTTTCTCCCCACGATCAATATTTTGGTATATGGCAAAAGGAAAGGGCGCATGAAATGTTGGCCCCCGAAACTCAGAGTTCAGCTTCAGCTCCAACTTTCTCCACAGGTTTGGGTTTTGTAACAATACAGTGACAAAAGTGGATCAGTTTCTACTCCCAATTAAATTTACCAATTAAAATAGTAGCTATGGCAACGGGAAGCGCTTTAAGAATCCAGGCTCAGCCTAAAGATACGGTTCAACGACTCAGTGATATTGATCTTGTAAGTATTATAAACGTTAAATAAATCATCAGAGAATGGGTGTAACCCAGTTGGGAAACAGCTTTAGGATCGTTTTCACTTGAAATTTGAGACATCCTTCAGATTTTGTGGTTTAAAGACATCCTGTTTATGTTTTTGGAAGTTTTTGGTCTCTTTTGAGCATTTTTCCCATCATTTTATACTTTTTCATTGGATGACATGACTTAAAAAAGTTAATGGCAGAAAGTGATCTTCAATTAGGGGCACTGTGATAATTTACTGGAGTTGGTATTTTTATACAATGTTTAGATCTGCCAAAGAAAATGGAAATTTGGGATAATTTAGTACTCGAACATTTTTGTTCGTGGGCGTTTAAGGCGTATTTTGTCTTCTTAATAGCTTAAGCTCACTTTAGCATGATACAAAATAATTACGAATAAAAAAATAAATTGCTATGGAATATTTGGTTAGATAATAGTTAACTACATGCAAATGGATTTTATTAAATTACAATACATGAATGAATTACATGCGCATGAATTTTTGTAGTAGCACAGTTAAAAAAAAATTGAAGTAATTTTGAAGGAGGATATGCAACAAAATAATTCTCTGATATTATTGAGTTTAAAATAGATTTGAAAAGGCAATCTTATTTTTAATTTTTTCAGCTACTCCTCATCCCATCCTTCATTTATTATGCGACGCTGTTTGCCATCAGCAGTGTGACCATTCAAACAAAGTGTAAGCATTTTAATAAAATGTATTGGTCCTTTTTTAATTTTATTTAAATTGGTCAGACCCTCTTGCCCTCATCCCATTCACACTTTTCGGAATTAGCTGGCTTTACACTGTCATAAAATCCACGTTGGCTTTGGGGTCTGCTGCTTATGGAGAAAATCTGGTAAGTTTTAGTAAATAAACATTTAAGTAATTTTTACACAAACGCTGGAGGTTTTTTTGATCAATCTTTGGAAAGAAATCAAGATTTTAAATTGACGGTCATAATTGTTCTAAATTTTAAATTGCTTGGTCCAAACTTTTCATTGTGCTATTAATCAACAAATGGTGCACTTGCAATAATAATCAGTAAGCAAATTTGTTTTCCTGGTTTTTGTGGTTGTGAGACTTACAAGTTTTTGGGCCTAGGACCTGCAAAACCATTTAAAAAGGGCAAAATCCTCCCAAAATATTTTGTAATGCGCCTTGAACGTGAATTTTTGCAACAAGAACCGAATCAGGAACTTTTTAAAAATTAAATTAAGTTTTAATCAAAATAGATTTCAAATAAACTTTTATCATTTTCACGCAACATTCTTAATCCTTGTCCTCACAAAAATCTGCATTTTTCCACTTTATGAACTATCATTTCTTAGCAGGAAGAGGAGACCCCCACAACGGAAAAACTGAGACGAATCGAAGGTCTCAAATACTACCGCAACAACTCCATCTTCTTTGTCTACCTCATGATCAGCTTCGTCTACCTCAACTCCGACTACCTCAATTCCCTCTACCTCCATTATTCCGATCGAATGTCCACCTTCATCGTCGTCCTCATTGGCTCCATGGTCTACAAAATTGTAGCCCTGGACATTGTCAATTCGGTCATCCGGACGGAGGGGGGCACTGGGGGCACAAGGAGGAGGGGCTACAATTTGGATTTTGATTTCGAAGCTTATCCTATAAGCAGTGATTCCGAAGCAGAAGAAGAAAATGTAGACGGACAAAATACCATGGCGGGGACCGGGGCCGGAGCATCCGGCACCGTGGCCAGGGTGGGGCCCGGTCGCCGAGAACTCCTCGTTTATACGCATATTGTAAATGTCAACTTCGATGAGGTCGACCGTCAAGAGCCGCCACCGCCGTATTCGGATACCGATCGGATGGAGATGGAAAAGCCACAAACGCCGCCGCCAAAATATGAGGAGTTATTCGGAGAATAGTTGTGAGCTATCAGTGACCGTGGTTATGCAAAAAAATGGTTTTTACAAACTTTACTTTATAAATTCTTAAATAATCGTGGGAATTACTATTTTTGGGTTCATGTCGTTTATGTACAGAAGATGAGCATAAAAAATGGGAATTCCTGCCGCAGTTTTTGGATGGATAGAGTAAAATTTCTGGGTTAAATGATTTGGTTAAAACTTTTCTTTATATTCACGGTCGTTTTAAATTCAGGGTTAAAGTGACAAATTATTACTGGTGCTGTAAAATGTCGAAAATGCTCGGTTTTACAATTTAATTTATAGTTACACAAATGCATATGTCGCTATTGGTCAAAAGCTGGAAAAATTTGGTTGTGCATAGAATTCCTATGTAGAGTTTTGTACATAGGTAAGCAAATTTACTCTATGAATTTCAAAAAAATCAGTATTTTACTTCAGCAACCTTCCATTTTGGTCCATTTGTGTTTGAACAGAGAAATGTGTAAAATGTCTTTGTATCATCAATTCTCTATTTTGACAATTACTCATCTCAATTTCTTTTCCAAAAAACTAACTTGCCGGAACAAAAGTATTTTTGAAAATAAAATACTATCATCCATTTTTACATGAACCATCATAAATATGATAAATAATTCTGAGTAATTAAAACTTTCAAACTTTGCCAAAAAATACCATTGTTATATAATGAAAATATGAAAGCGAAATTTAATCCGATAAAAGTTATGACTTGTGAATCACACAATTTGAGTCTGGTCTCATCATCTGATAAAATGATATACGACTTTACAATTACAATCAACCTCGGAAACAAAACCCCATTTGTAAACAGTAGTTCAATGATCTTTTAATGTTTAATATTGATTTTACAAACTTGCGAAATAAATGTTATCTACTGATAAGATATTGGCTTGGTCCGGTTATTATGTAGCCTAGCTATTATATGAAAACTTTGTCAATCCGTCTGTCTGTCTATAACTTTTGAATAAAACATAAAAATTGAGCGAAGCTTCCCACAAATTTAATTTAGTTCATATGAAAAGTAGCCACTGCTAATGCACATCCACAAAAATCGTCTTCGTCAAAGAGACATGTCCGTGTGACGTGGTGAGATGTCATGTTTGGAATTTTATCTAATTCACACATCACTCTTCATCTTTAAGCATTTATCAGATGTCCAGACGACGAGGAAAGCGTCAGTGAGACAATCAGGACAATTTTAAGCTATGTACATTATTACACCTGTTTACTAATTTTGCAATTTTGCAATAAATGCCGTTACATTTAGCCAGTCGATTTCCAATTTGCTCTGTAATGCCTTTAACGGACAATTGTTTGGTAAAAGCTGCCAACATTTTAAGCGCCGACGTTTCAGCCGTTAAAAATTGGAAACGGATTTACGACGGTCTTTGGCTAAATGAAGCGGAAGCAATTCATTTGGAACATTCCATGAAACTTGGAACAAAGACGAATTATGAAGTGTTCAAAAATTTCTTGGAGGCTTGGAAAAGTACCAAAGGTCGAGCTGCAACTTTAACTGAACTTTTGAGAGTTTTGAGAGAATTTGAGTTGGATGCTGTAGCAGGTATTAACATTAAAAGTTGTATCCAATTTATTTATTTTAATAAATACTTATTTTCACAGTTAAATTGGAATTTGGACTTGGGAACAAATCTAACTAAACATTTCATTGGTTGTAATTCATTTAAAATTAAATAAAATTTAAAGAGATGAGCCCTTTTTATATCGTTGAACAGTAAAGTTCTTTACTTTTAAATTCATTGTGATAAATTATTTGGAATTTTGAGGTTCAAAGCATTTTTTCTACTACGAGACCAATTCAAAGTATTTTTTTTAGAAAAAATTGTTTTATAAATATTTGGTTTTGTTTTGGGAAACATTTTCTTCATAAAAATGACAGTTGTTCATTGTTTTGAAATTCATTTGTGCAAAAAATATATGTGTAAATAAGTACATTCTAAAAAGTTTTGAGTAACCACAATAATAATAAACTGCAAATAAAATCCTGCTTTTACTCTCTTATCTAATCTTATGTCATAACAAACGTCACAGCTAAATATTACACTGCATAAAAACGTCACAATAAAATTTTTCATGCATCATTTAATTTCTTACTAATCAATCAAAAATAATTAGTCCTCGATAAATAAAAACTGCGTGAGATCCAGTCTCAAATAGCTTTAATGATGCATGCATAAATTTTTGAGTTGACGATTCAGCTCCAAGATAAAATTCCAATTAAACAAAGACAGGCACAATTTTAGTTGAACGTGATTGTGATGAATCCAAATCTCAATCTTGTTCACCTTCATTTCACTTATGCACAGGTAGAAGTAATAAAATGTTGGAAATGGCATAGAAAATGAGCGAAATGTAACTAAATTTGGACTTCAATCTTTAAAATTTTGGGATAAAAGTCTCATATTTACAAGTGACCTCAGATTAGGACCCAGAAATATGTTTACCAAGTTTCAGGTCAAAAGGTCAAAGTCAAGCCATTCTAACGACAGACGGACAGACAAGGAGTACTTTAACTTTATGGAATTTTGTCCAACAAATGTGCAAAAAGTTGAAGCCTGCATCTTTAGTTGGTAAGAGAGTCATCAGAATAGTTGCAAAAATGTTTTTGCGCTGCAGCTGCTGGACAATAAAATAATTTTGGGGAATTTGTTGCGACTTTTGTTACAACCTCAATCATGAAATATGTTTATGGGTTGTTAATTGTGAGCGTGACTTTTGTGGGGATTTTGGCATTTTTGGAATTTGGAGGGTGAGTGGAAAAAATTGAAGGATTATTTTTAGAAAAGTATTTTGAGTTATAATTTGTTCAACATTTTAAACCATTGATCTTTAGTTTTAGAAATTTGGTTGTATTTAAGTACTTGGAAAAACCTGGAATGCAAATAAAGTGTTAGAACTCTTTTAAACCCGCATCTTCTTGAAATCAAGTTCCATGAATTTGTTGACTAATAACTTAAATGCAAAACCTATTTATGGAGTTAAAATTGAAGCAATTATTTAACAAAATATTTTACTAACCACTGTAATGTATTTTTTGAGGGCTAAAAAAGAATTTAAATGGTTTAAAACATGCAAAACCGACTTAAACATAATCTTAGTTTAATAGGAAAATCCAACTTTTTATCGTCATAATGAAGTCTTCGTGATTTCTACAGAATTGCCAAGATGAAATTAAAAAATTTATATTTTTTTAGCATCTCTATTTTAAAAAAATCATTAATTTTACACAAATATTTGGTCCCACCCTCTTAAATTTTACAGCAATCTTAAAATAATTTTTGGTCCAAATTCTGTTATTTTTTATATCATTTTTAATCCAAAAATTGAAAAATGGGTATGAAGCTATGACACAATTTCAAATCATTTATGCGTAGTGAGTCAAAATCTAAACTATTTAATTTTTACAGCTTTAAAAATCAAAATGCCGAAGACGCTCCCAAACGCCGAGTTGCCCGATCTCCGACGCCAGACAAGGATTCGGGTCTTTTCGGAGACATTTATGGGATGGGGGGCGAAGATCTTGGGGGAGGTGCCTCTGGGGTCATGAAAAAAAAGGATGACGAAAAAAGCATCGGGTTTCTCCCATTACCTCCAGGATACAACAAGCTGTCAATTCCACTCGGAAATATTTCCAGCTCAATTTATATCATGGTCCATTTGTCCATCAGGGAGATACTTGATGTGGACACAAACAATGGGGTAAAAACAGGATTTTAAAGGTTTCATAGAAACAGACGAAACTTGCTAACATTTTGCCTTCGAGGGTTGATCTGAAAATTTGATCTCAGCTTAATTTGTAAAACACCATCCAAAATTTAAGACTTTATGGTCAAATATTTTCCTGTAATCAGACAGACAGACAAATTTTGAGTTTAAAATACCCAGCTTTGTGTCATTAAAGCCAAAAAATTGATATCAAATTGCCCATAATTTTCAGATCGTTGAAATGGATACAGAGCTCGGAATATTTTGGATTGATTGGGAAATCTGGAATTATTTCATCCGAGACAAGGATGCAAGGGAAAAGGCTCGATATGGGCCAGAAGAAATTACATTGGATGCTGAATTTCTTCGAGATATTTGGAAACCGGATATTTTCATTGGTATCTCAATATCATTACTGCTTGTTCTGTCTGTCCGTCAGTCTAAATATATTATATTTCTTTTTATTTTAGAGGAAATGGCATCCGTTGAACGAACTTCTCTCCTTTCAAAACTCATCACTCTCAAATTTTTAGTGCGAAACGACGTGATGCCGGGTGCAATTACGTTCCAAGCTCGGCAAACTTTCAAAGTCCGATGTGACATGGATTTCAAGTATTATCCTGCAGATACGCAAAAGTGCGAGTTGAATATTAGGAGCTGTAAGTGCAATTGTTTTTTGGACAAATTGTAGTCTTATTTATATTCCATTATCATTTTCCGACTGATTTATAATATTGTACTAACACAATTGGACAAATTTTAAACCAAAATTGTTTGAAAAAATATGGGAAATTTGTCTCAATTTTGTTCAAATAATAATTTAAAAAAATATATCTTGACCTCGAGACTACACTATCATTCCAGACTATCAAAACCAGTATTTATGTTCACGACAAGAAATAACAAGCTCTTCGATTGAGGAGCTATTGGCCAAATTGTTGCCATGATTATCACAATTATTAACTATTATTTACAGTTTATTAAAAACTATTTATACAATTTTAGATTCATATCCACAAGACAAACTATTTCTCCTTTGGAATCCATCTCAACGAGTTTTTCTCGATCAGCTCTCAGATTCCAATTTTGACTTCCAAGTTTCTGGGGTTGAGCCTGGAGAAGAACTTTACGACCTTTTTACAACTTCACAAGCAACTTGTTGCACGCGTAAGGCCTAGTCTAATTTTGTGTGTTTTTTGTAAATTTTGAAATATTTTTGCAATATTTTAGCCCAAAACTATTCGACTCTCACATTTAATCTCGAGATTCGGAGGGATTTGACTTATCACTTTGTCCAAACATGTCTTCCTTCCATTTTGCTTATTCTCATCACTTGGCTCTGCTTCCTCCTCCCACCGGATATGGTGGAGGCAAGGATTGGAATCTCCATGACAACGCTGTTAACGCTAACCGCAATGTTTGCGGCTGTTAGGTAAGGAATTTATAAATTTACGTCATTTGAAAAGTTTTCCAAGATTTGCTGAAAGAGGAAGCTAAATTTTAGGACTTTAAAATGTTTGTAAATATTGCGTTATAATGCATTTAATAATTTTTGATGGAACAAATGATGAGTTAAACCTAAGCGAGTTGTTTCAATAATTTCAGAGAACAAAGTCCTGACGTGAGTTATCCCATGGCGATTGATTATTGGATGGTTTTCTGCATTTTCCTCCTCTTTATTGCTCTCCTGCTGTTTACGTTTATGTATTGGTAAGTGATAAATGTTATAATTTAAAAGCTCATTCTTTAAAAAGCCTTTTTTTATTTTTAGGTTAAGGAGAAAATTGGCTCATTATAGAGACGCAAAGGAGAAAGCAGCCACTACAAATGTAAGGAAAGGTCAATAGAAAAGTATTAAAAACTCGGGCTTTAAATATTATTAAAAACAATGAGGTTTTGCCATTGTGTTCTTTGGTAACAAACAGTTTTAAAGCATTAGGGGTCATCAATGTTAGCAGTTTTAATCCATAAAATCGATTTAAATCAGAAAATATCGTCTTTTCATTGATTTTTAGGATTTAAATAGTTTACCTTGACTATAAAAATTGTAGGAAGGGATATTTTTTTTAAAAAAATGTTAATTATTACTTTAAATTAAATCTCACAATCCATTTAATTACTGCTGCTTAGGGCACTGCAAACGGGGAGCCGGTTGGACTGGAAATGGAGCTGGCCGTCCATCAAGCAGCTCAATACAAACAAATTGTGGGTCACATGAGGAAATATTCCTTCATCCTCTTTGCCTGGATCTTCCTCCTCTTCCTCGTCATCTTCCCCCTCTGGCTCCTCCTCTCCTCGGAATATTATACTTGGGAGCCCAACCCGAGATATAATGCGATGCCGTTGGAGGATGAGGAGGATGACTCCAATCGGCTTTATACGAAGCAGGAAAAGAAATTCAAGCCAACGGCTAAAAAGAAGGTTATCGAGAGCGAGTTCAGGTAATTTGAGATTCAACTTTTGACATTTGGATATAATTGATTTATCAAATCAAATTTAATTTTATTATTTTCTCGCCATAAAAAAGATGTGAGGATCTCCGTTAACTGGATGATTTTAGATAATTTTGAAAACAAATTTCTACATTTTTTTCCGAATCGTGTTAAAATGTTATATTGCAATCAACTATATTGTTCAGAAATGCATAGATACCCACACATTTTCATGTATAAATCCTATAATTCCGGCTGGAATTTTAACAGTTACAGAAACAAATTTACGCAAACCAATTTTTTTGTAAAATCTCTTTTAGCATAAACAGTTGCAATACATATTTACTAACCTTTATGATATTGTTTTCCAATGAAACAGATTCCGGGACATTCATCGTGACGTTATTGCTCCCAAATTAAAAGAGCTTGGTCTCCTTGGTGAAAGTGAAGAAGAGGAATATTATGAAGAGGAAGCAGAAGCCACAACGGAGCCTGGAGCTTCTGCGGCTTCTGTTGAAGAAGCTTTGGAAACTACAATGAAAGCAATCATAAAAGAACTGGAAAAGAACAACACAGCTTCAGAAAATAAAGAAATGAAAACAGAAACAGAGAATAAAGATAAAATTGAAGAGAAAGAGGCCCCAAAAAATAACACATCGGTTGAAAAGACGAAGTAAAATCTTGGAGAAAAATTCGAAAATATTTTCTTGAAATTTAATCATTTAAAGATGTAAATTTTGATTTAAGTGCTAAATAGATTTGTATGGAATTAACTTGAATTGCAAATAAGTTTTGAACAAATTTTTGACCCTGAAACGTTTGCATTTTAAAATCAATTTTACTGAATTGTCTTAAAATAAGTAAGGTGTAAATATTAAGTAATCTTAATTTGTATAAATTTTGACTGATTTGTTGATAATAGCTCAAAAAGAAATAAAAAAAATCATAAAATTTCCATTTGATTTTATGCACGCTATGTCATGTAATAAATATTTATGGAGTCATGAGCTATTAAACAATTCCTTATAAATAATTTATGTAAATACTCTGCCAAATCCTGCTCAATTTTCAAGTTAAGCTTATTTACTCACTTTTCTGGAAATTAGTCAAACCCAAGGATATTTTACATGAGGTAGGACAAATCCAAAGGCATAGCCAAAATTGTTGTTTTTCTGCAAAGTGCAATAAAAGAAACTGGTTTTGATCCTCGTTGTTAATTATCGTCTGAATGTCAACATGCAAATTCACATTTTGCTAATCTTAATATCTATAATTCCAGTCCTTTATACAATTAAGCAAATTAATTTGTTTTGTATTCAAACCAAGCTTGAACTATCGTCATATTTAACCTTCCAATTGAAAAAAAAACAAGTGTCGCATCTTAAAAAATTGTCGCCAACTGAAAATGCAAATTGTAATTATGCTTGAAACCTGTTTTACCTAAAGACATGGTGCATAAATAGAAATTGAAGTGTATCCTTGGCAACTAACTTCAGTATTTTAGTGTACGGCTTGTAACCATGAGAAACTTTGCTTTTGTGGCATTTCTATTTGTTGTGGGGGCAAATGCCGGTAAGTAGAATTAAAAACATTTTGTAAAATTGAATAATTTTTGAAATATCTGTAGATGAAAAATTTGATACTACACTAGTGTGAAAAATTTTAACAAATTCTCTAGCAAAATATTTTTGCATGGGCATTGAGAATTTTAAACTCTTTAGTTCAACACTTTGCTTTGTTTAAATTTGATTTAAATTGAATTTAAATCAAATTTTTGTATTGAAATCTTATTATTATTACTATTGAGTCGATTATTATTGAGTATTACCTGTTAATTTGACTACATTTTGATTTTTTAATTTCAGCTCCACAATTTGGTCTCCCAAAAATACCGGTTGTCCCTCCTCCAGCTTCCCTCCCAGTCCCAGCCCCGATTCCGGATACAAAAGAAATCTTGGAATGGCCTGCAAAAATCCAGGATCTTGTGGATCTCACCCAAAACACTTTGACGGGTATGGGGGATATTGCAGTGGCGGATAATCCCGAAGTGGGTGCAGTTGTGGTTGCAAAACTTCAGGAGGAGATTGCAAAAGCGACAAAGATTCTGGCAGATTACACAGCCAAAACTGTGGCAACTGGAAGGCTACGGTAATTTTGATTGGGTTTGTCCCAAATTTGGAAATTTAATTGTTAGTAATTTTTTGGACACTTGCTCTCAATTTTTGATAAAATAAGGAGTGGTTTTGGAATTTTTGAAATTATTTATAATTCTATTGATTTGCATTATACAAAACAAGAAGAACGAATCCTTACAACAACCAGATCAGTTTTACGCAAATTCTTTCAAACCCGATGGACGTTAAGTGAATTTAGTGTATTTCTTGTAACAAGGTGGTCAAAGTTAATTTCGATAGTTTGTCTAGTATTAAAGAAAGTTGTTCAAAGTGATGTATGTAACGCTTTAATAATTAAAAATGGCTCATAGCACCTGCAATGTTAAAATTTTTAAAGTTATTTCACCAGAGTTGTTTAAATTTTTAATGGAAAAGTTGCGAGAATCAAATCCTGAAAATGCAATTCCCTCAACAATGGATTCCTCTTCAAAAATGACTAATTTATATGGATATAATACAATGCAAGAAGGGAAAGGAGCTAAAGAAAAGGTTTTAAAAGAAGAAGAAGAAGAAGAAAATAAAATTATTGAGAACTTTCTACCAACAATAAAATCAAAAAATACTAACTCAATTGACAATCTTTTATCACTATTTCCACCCTCACAAAAATCAAAAGCTAAACGAGTCTTTTATTTTTTAAATGCAAACAATGTTAAATGGAGTGAAAGTGGAGAGCTTATTTTAAATAATGAGCCTTTATCAAACACTAATATTGTTGACCTTGTATCTATTGCAATCAATCCTTTCAAAATAAGGAAACTAAAAGCCAATGGATTACATGAATTTAGTGAAGTGATAAAAAGGTTGAACCCTCCATTAAATATTTTTGGACAACCCTTTATACAATTTCTCGAGACAGGCAGTAACCAGAATGAGAAGCCTCAAAGGAAATGGGTCACATTTGAGAATTGTCCTTTGTTGAAGTAACTTTTTCCAAAGTTGTAAAAATATCTCATTTTCCCCATCCTAGACATGGCCTATTTTTTAAATTCTGAAGCAGTTGAAGTGTCTTCAGAGTTGTTATGTGAGGAAACAATTGAAGATATTGATGTATATATGCATCAATTAACCGAACCTTCAAGTAGTGAAATTGATTTAGTGGGTGAAGTTCTTGTAGAAATTGTTGGAGAAGTTGAAAATGCTGACCAAGAAGTTGAGCTAATTAATGATAGTTTACTCCCCAACTCATCCCCATCTTTCTACCGAAGAATTCAAAATTTGGAATTACAATCTTCAGGTATTAATTAATTAAATATTTTCTTCATTTTTCATTTTTCTATTATAATAATCATAATATTTATAATAATAATAGCAACTCCAACCACTACAAATCCAATAAAAATTGTCCGAAAAAGGTCAAAAAGAAAAAGACTCACTCAGCCCAAAAGAAAGCCGAGACAAAGACAGGCAAGACAAAGACAGGCGAAACCCAAAACTAAATCAACTTCTCTTCCCATTTCCCCTCCTCTCCAGAAAAGAAGGAATATTATTGACTCTGACACTGACGAATCAAAAATCTCATTCAGTGAGTTTTAAACATATTGTACAATATAATGTATATTTATTTATTTACATTATTCATTTCAGGTGGACTCCCCATTCAATTAGTCACACCTGCTACCATTGTTGATGATACGGATGGCGAAAATGAGGGTGGTGATGATGATGATGTTGATGATGCCCGTCCTTCAACTTCCGCAACTTGCTTAGCAGAATTAGCTGCTTTTAAATTGACTCATCCCAAAACTTTACAAAACCAACAGACTCAACAAAAGAAACAAAAAGATGATGATGTGGAGAAAGAGATTGATCAACAAAATAGTGGTACACATGTTATAATTACAATTGACTCCGATTCAGCTAGCGATACTGGTAATAAAAGCCAGAAAAGAAAAAAAATAAAATGTACTCATAGCGTAAGATATACAAAAGCAAAACAAACAACTCTTTTGTCAAAATTGGCAAATTCCAAAGAAACGAATTTTACAGAAGCGGGTAATGATAATGATGTTGATGATGATGATGATGAGATTCATTAAATCAAGGCGAGACAAATTTAGTATCAAATGAAACATCTTTAGCAGATTCAGAATATGAAAATTTAAAAAATTTAATTTTGCCCCTTATTCCTGATCAAAGCAGCATTCCAACACGAGTTGGTAGCATTTTAAGGCTTCCATTAGATGACTGGAAAATTTCTAACC
>JAQIXN010001536.1:0-17451 GCA_034698145.1 Proisotoma minuta
GCAACTTGCCAATTATTTTTATCTTCGGTAGTTTCGGAAATATACCCGGGTAACAGTACTTATGACTGGACTAGGTATAAATAGCTCGTTTGCTACACAAATCGCTCGTTTGTTACACAAATCGCTGGTTTGCTACACAAATCGCTCGTTTGTTACACAAATCGCTCGTTTGTTATCTTTAGGGCACTTCGGCCTTATTTTACGGCAACTTCGGTCTTATTTTACGGCAACTTCGGTCTTATTTTACGGCAACTTCGGCCTTATTTTACGGCAACTTCGGCCTTATTTTACGGCAACTTCGGCCTTATCTTACGGCAACTTCGGCCTAATTTATTAGGCCCTTCGTCCTCTCCCACACGCCCCCCACCCTTTCCCCTCCCCCTGAATTATTACCCCCCGAAAACCCTAACTTCCCAGAAAGGGACAAACCCCAAAAAATTGTGACCCAGAAATTCCCCCAAAAATGTGACTTTCTCCCAAATTCCCCAGAAAAGGGACTAATTCCCCGTACAATGACTACTCCTAAAACTCTAAACGCTCATGTGAGCAAAATGTGTGACCTAAAGTGGGTGTGGCTAATGTGGTGTGGTTTGTTGGCTCAAGAGCCTTGTGTCCCTGACGTAAGTTGGGGTGAAAAAGATTCCAGTGATTCTGTGTTCGCGGATTTGAAGTTGTGGGGCAACTTGCTACAGGCTACAAATTGCAACTTTTTGGCAAGTTATTAACCAATTTTGGTGTTGCATTACCTAACAATTATTTTAAAAGATTTTTTGGCTGCTGTAATAGCTTGGTTGATATTGCAAATTACTTGCTCAATTTCTAAAATAAAAAAAAACTTTCCAAAAATAGCAAAAATACGGAGCCAATTGGACTCGAACTTGCTGCAATGGTATCGGCATACCATTGCAGTTCCACTGAGCCAAGCTGGATAGTTGAGGAATGGTGGTGAACAAACCAAGTTTTGTTTTCAACTAAATGTGTAGTTTTCCCATGACCGTGTAAGGTCACGGCATTCTAAACCCCCCATTGCAACTCTAAATGTTATGTAGTGTCTAATAAAATCAAACCCGGTCAAAATCGGTCAATAGGAAGAGAGTTTTAGTCCTTAACTGAAAGCACTCTGTTTTTCGATGTAAAATTTTATGTAATTGATGTTTTGTATCCCTTATCAGAAAAAGTTCCAGCAAAAGATTCCATCAAGAGAAAGGTAAATTTTAAGCCATTTAAAGTTAATAATAATAATAATTATAATCTATTATTATGATAATAATCTATTAATAATAATAATTATAATTCTTTTAAAACAAGTCCAAAGTATCAGGAATATTGGGCAAATTTCAGTTTTAGAATTTTGGGATTTGTTTGTAAGAGAGATCACACTATAAAGAAACCCAAAGAAGCCTAACTTAACAGAAAAGTCATATAAAATCTTTTTCAAATGGTTATTCAAATCTATTTTTTATTTTGTATTTTAAAAATCCAATTGTACTTACTATTTCGGATGTGTTATGACCATTTTCCAATTATATTATAATTTTTAAAAATACTGACATATGTTTAAATGATTCTAATCTAAAATTACTTTTGCGATTATTGCAGTATGAATTTCGATGCCCTGAATGCCCGGGTCTTGTGTTAAATAGTAACCTGGATTTGCAAAACCACCTTGTTATAATCCATAACAGGGATAAAATACCAATTTTTTCTTGTAATTTTTGTGATTTGAAATTTTTTGCATTACCCCAATTGAAATTACATTTAAATTACGAACATGAAGACAAAAAAAAGTATATCTGCACAATTCCCGACTGTATCAAGAAGTTTTTTTCACGCAAGTCTCTTCAAGAGCATATAAAAATAACTCATGGGAAACACACTCCATGTCCCGAGTGCCAAAATTTCAGAGGACATCAAAAATCAGTGAACAAGCACATAAGAAGGGTTCATCGAGGAGAAAAAACTTTTGACTGCCCAAAATGTGAAGAATATTATTTTTCCCAACAAAGCCTCGCCAGCCATTTAAGGTATATTCATTTGCCAAAAACAATTAAATGTCCAGAATGCATATTGACGGTAAATAGAAAATATGCTCTTGAAGTTCATATTCACACCGTCCATAAGCATATTTGCAAATATGCCTGCACAGCCTGCGATAAGATATTTTTCTACGAAAAATTTCTTCAGAATCACTTCCGTAACGTTCATAAGCAAGAAAATAAATGCACTATTTGCTCCAACTACACAGCAAACACGCAGTCCGAGCTCGTGATGCACATTCTGGCAGTGCATAACGGTCACGTAATAAAAGAGATCTAACAAAAGCTGAGATGCAACTTAGTTGGTTTTTATGCAAACAAGATTCTAATTTTATTAATTTTAATTTGAACAAGATTTGAAGTAAACGAGGGAGCCGCTGTTTCTGTAAATTAATTGATATTTACGTATCGCCATATAAATTATTTGATTTCACAGATTTAGTGTAAGTATATAAATACTTTATAATTTTATTAATAGATTACAATTGCCGGAATAGTGTTTGAAATCTTATTTTGTCTATTATTTTATGTAAAATTGAAAAATTTATATATAAAATTATATTTGGCTGTGCATATGAGGTGGATTATAGTATTTTTGTTATATTTATGTATCTTAAAATTTATGTGTAAATTACAATTCATTAAATATTTTGATTTGCTCTCTAAATTAAGTTTGCTAAAATACGTGGAACACTTAGAATACTTAAAAACAATGTAAAGCATTATTAATAATTCTCAAATTAAAAATATCTACACATCAAAGCCTAAAAATCCACGAGTGTCATTTGCCTTTTTGCATTAATTTCCTATTCTTTTTGTTTCACTTAAACTTTCAAAGTGAAAACTGTGAAAAGTTAAACTTTCATTTGCATTTCCTTAAAAAATGGTTTTCTGAAAGATTTAAGATATGAAAGCATATCCATGAAAAAGAAAGAAGTATAGCGACGAATTTTATTTCTAACGTCGTAATAATGACATGACAAATGAAGTGGGTTAGATATTATTATTCGACAGATCGATTATTCCCGGACGTGAAGGGACAATACACACATCTCTCACGACGACATGGTCCATATCACAACTTTCCCGAGGAGATCCAGTCGGAGCTTTCTCTAGAAAGAAAAGAGAAAGTTGGGACTAGAATGTTCTATATATTTATACATGTACAACTTACCTACATTCTTATTCCTTCTTTACCCAGATTTTTCTTTATTTCCCAAGAGTCGTCTGAGAAAATATTATTCCAAATTAGTTGTCACATCGTATTAGGATTCTTTAGAAGAGTTTTACAACTCGAAAAAATGTTTACTTGGTAAATGCTCATCAATCCTTTCATTTGTCGGCATCCTTTCTTCATTTTGATGAGTTTGCAAAAACTACTTTCTCCCCTCTTTTCATTTTAACTGGTTTAATGACAGCAGCCCAAAAACATGCTGATATCGATCCCGTTGATAAAGAAAGTAATTTGCATCTCTAATAGGAAGACTTTTATATGTAATTATCAAGTTGCCCCCCACATTCTCTCCGTTCTTCTTAGACGGCCAAAAGGCAACGGCCCTCCAGGACTCACTTCAACTCTTGTACTCCAAGTTCGGAGTTTTCCCAAAATTTCTCCAAAAAGCCAGAAACCGCACCCAACACAAGCTGTGCAAAAGACGAAGAGTAGGGAGCCCAAAAAAGATGAAACCATGTCATCTTCCCACGGGTTTAAAACTGTGAGCAACAAAACTAAAATGACAAGTAGATTGAAAATTAACTTTCCTTCCTTCATTTTATTTTCGCTAATATTTTAAATGGGCAGAAAATATACTGAAAAGTAATTTGACGCTAAAAATTGGTTGGAGAAAGTGTGACGGTAAAAATGAGCTTTACATTTCTCCGTCTTATAAACTACAAGCCAAGACTATTTGATTACCAATAATCGATTAAACTGACTGTTTGCATTTTTTCTATACGGCCATGCTACTTAATTGATACTACTTACTACAAAATATCCAAAATCATGAATTTTTGAACGCTGAGACTTTCACTCCAAGGTCACGATAATATATAGCTTGCAGATGTCATTTATTTACGAGGCTCCATGTACAGTAATTATAACTTTGTTACAAACTTTCTCCTTTCTTGACATGTGTCAATCTTAAATGTCATTTTTCATGTACATGTAAGTTTACTTCCACCTCAAGTCTCGGTTTATACTTTCCCTTTTTATCGACATTATATAGATATAATTTGACGCGCTCCCGTTATTGTCAAGTTCTGATTGGCATAGGGGATTTCTTTGTATTATTTTATTGTCTCTCCTCTGTAATTCCATTTGGTGAAATTGTAAGTAATGGAATACGGAAAGTGTCATTTGAGATAACTTTTTTGTCTCATGGTTTACTTGGAGGCAAAGGCAGCTCATTATTTTCCCCTCTAATTCCTTTCCTTATGGCTTAAATGCCAGAATTAATTATGTAGTTGTTTCCTGTGTTTACATTGATAAGTTAACTGTTAACTGGTAAACATCAAAATGGCCTGACAGGAGGTCGAGAGACTGGTTTAGTTAAAGTTTGTATTGTGTCCCTATGTAATAAAAGTCAGGGGTGAAAGTACATAAATGAGGTTTGCGTGACAAGAGGTCGACTGGAAATGGAAAGCCTTCTTTTATCTCCGTCTCTTTCCAATAATGATGGAATTCAATCCGGTATTTAGTGTATGTAGTAGACTTTCCTCATAAGCTTCGAATTACTTTTAATGATACTTTCAAAAGAAATCCTAGGGATTTATGTTTAAATCCGTCTTTTCATAGGTGTTAAAAGTTTGAGATTAAATTGAGCTTGGAGATTTAAATGGCAGCAGTGTCAATTTAACATTTCAAATTCAACCTCAAAAGTAATTCCCAAGGCTAATTAGTGCAGGAGGCTTTATTTTTGGAGAAAATTAGTCGATTTATTTAGGTCATCTCAACAGAGGATGAAACTTTATCCCTGTCTAGGTGAAAGCGTTTATATAGGGAGTTGGAGAGAATGACGTAGTTTAGTAATCCTTTCAAATTACGTGTATCCAATTCCATTGAGCTCAACCCGTTTGAAAGCGAAGCTATTTCAAGCCAAGGTCAAATTTAGACATTTTGAATACTCTTTCTCTTTTACACGTTAACTTGTTGTTATTGAATGGAATAATATTATTGGATAACGCTGATTTACTAGATATTAACAAACATAGTGAAAGGAAATAGATTTGTGTAAAATTGCATTTGGCAGATCCAGTCAGTTCAAGCCTCAAGTGAATGATCTGCCCATAAATCTAAATTTGCGTTTACGCCCTTTTCACACTTTCTCTCTCATCTGTATTCAAACTGCGTGAGTTGTAAGTGGATTAAGTGTTGAGAGCTCTTCTAGTCCCTCTCTGATGAAACATGCAATTTCTAATAAGAAACAATAACGGCCTAAATTGATATTCTTTTGACTTGGATATAGGCTCAAGAGTATATACTGCATAGTACAATATGTAATAGATGGTTTATTTGTAGAGCTTATATTGGATGAAAAGGATTTAGTGGAAATCAAAAGGCAGTACAAACAAAATGAAAGAGAAAGTTTATTGTTCATTATATATCATTACATGGTAGTATATATATTTGGCGGTCGGATCACACAAAAGTTATACACTATTGCAAATATGGAATTAGTATCTACCTTGGATCTGGAACATTCAATGGTAGTAATAATTTTCATTTTTTGCAACCAACATAATGTTCAAAATATTATATTTGTGAGATGAAAAAGGGTACAAAAGGAAATTCAATTTTCCTTCCTTACCGGAGATTATATTGATTCTTTACAATGGATGAATAGATGGGATTTCGCAAATTAATTTGGACTCTGGATTATTATTACAAAAGAAAAATGAAAGGAAGAAAAATGAAGGGACTGGATTCAAAAATTGGGCCAAAAACTAATCTATCTGCATATTATATTACATAAAGCATTTTTATTATATATATTTGCAACATTTGTTAGTTATCAAAACTACCGTAAAAGTAGCAATTTTCAAAGAAGAAAACATAAATTCTTAACCGAAATGGGAAAAGTTTTATTATTGGGTGGACATATAAGAGGAATAAGCAAAGAGCACGAATATGTAAGCATTAGTTTTGTTTAAGTAACAACATAGGATATGAGAATTTACTCTTCTTTTTACGAACATCCCAACGGTTCATTTATACAAGTGATGGATACGATTCAACTTTAAGTAAGAACTCTTTTACTTTCACCAGCCCTACTTTAAAGCTGTAGTGAGAGAAAGTAGGTTTGGGGGTTAAAATCTGCAAAGTCTTGACCTCATTTTGGGCCTGGGACTCGTGTTGGAAGTTCCATAGTCTCACATCCTCCTCGCTTCCAATGGACCGCTCCACTTTCTCCAACCACCCACTTTCCCCTAACAACAATGAGGAGGGAACATGGCCTATACACCAACAAACTCCCTTTTCCCACGTCCTTCTCTTTTTGCAGTCTGCCAACTCTTGGCATTAACACAAGCTGATGTTAAAAGTTATCCTGGAACTAGGCTGGAAAGTAGATCAACAAGAACCACAAAAACCCAACTTGTCTTTAGTTTTCTTTTGGCTTTGCACTTTCACCTTTGAATGGATGAAGGATTTAGCAGAATGATGGAGTATATTTTCGGAATTGATTTGTGTATTTAATCAACGGAAACAACAAATTAGTAACGCATCTTATTACACAAGACATGATAAAATTGATGCTTTTCAACCCTCTGCTTTATTAAAAAAGTATGAAAGCGTATTAGATTGTTTAAAAGGTGTTTGTACATGTGTCGAGTTGTATACAAAGTTATGCTTGCTAAAGAGCCTATTTTGATGAATTAATTATTGTTGTATTGTTTGAGAAAGCTGTAGGCGTTTAGCTTCCTCTTGTTTGTCTATTCCAAGAAACTGTTTACACAAGTTGTTCATCAATTTAAACATTTTCTATAAATTGGAGTGAGTAGCAATTCTTCCATATAAATACTTTGTATAGTCGCTGTCAATGTTTGCATTTTCCTCACCCGTCTCATGTAAATTGTATATATATATATAAACTGGAATCAAGACTTGTTACTAAATGGTTTGATTGCAGTTGTTTGCACTCTGAATAATTTATTCGGAACTGGGTTAATTTGACTTGAGCTTTTCATGTAGCCAACCAAGCACAACCCTTCCTACATAATAATAATAATAATGTTCTGACTACTGGAATATATGTATAAGAACGCCATGTGGCAAATAATTATTTCCAAAGACGGGGAAAATTGGATGGGATTAAGTCAAACAAATTATTCCTTCCATTTTCACAGTCTGCTGACAAATTGTTAAATTAGCAAAAGTTTAGCATATACATATGTTTCATAAGCAGGCTTCATTTTGTGAATATAAATTTTGATCTTCATTTAATAAATTTTAAACTTTCTCCTCATATTAATTTTCCTTTGTCCTCATTACTCACGTTTCGTGAGCAAATGTGGAGAAGACACGACCACTAAACGTGATTCTGGAAGAATGAATGCTGTACTTATATCTGCCCAACTTTCTCCAGTTCCCCATCATTCCTGTTTTGTTTTAACTATTCTATACAATTCCGAGTATGAACAAAAATAAATTTATCAAACTATAAACTTTATATTTACGTGTTGCTTAATTCATTTGATATGCTCTTTTTGTTATTATTGGTGCATTATTATCTGCACGCTCAACATGTCCCTTGTGGCTACATGTATAAATATTCAGGGCAGATCAAAGAATGGATAAGGGAAAAGTAAAACATGTATTCAAACTAAATACAAAAGTTGGCTATTTATGTACACTATATAAATAGGCAGCTATTATCCAGTCACGTGATCACGTCAAGACTTTATTCTTTGAAATGAGGAACGTGCATATTTTTACCATATTTATGTTTAAATTGTGCTACAAATTTTTTTTTATACACCTTTATTTTTTGAGGATGAGACAAGAGAGCAACAAACATTAGCCTTCACCTTGACTCGTCCTTCTTTCCCTTCTTCAACATTCCCTATATACAAAAGAAGCAATTTGTGGACGAATCCCAAAGCATCACATCCCCCCAAAATAACTGGTTACCTACTTACTTCCATCATTCTCAACTAACATTGAACTGTATTTTAGAGGAGAAATTGCAAACTCTTTCTCTCCCTGTAGATCTTTTGGCTGGATGTAGAGAAACGTTTTTGGGCGCAATCGCTGTGGGTAAAATCGAAGTTGGAAAGTGGGGCAGGCAGAGAGAAATTACGTCTTTGCTTTCCCCAACTGACTCTTCACCTTTTTCACAACTGAAATCCTCGCCCCAACGCTACTTTCTCTTTGTGTCAATCCAACGCTTAACAGCATCAAAACATTCGACTCCCACACTTTTTGCTTCTGCTTCTGCTTACTTGGTCATTGTCCAATACTTTCAAATCAAAACACACATACTACTCCTACTATTACGCATATTTAATAATATCTAATAAATATTTGCAAAAAATTGTAAAAATTGCAAGCTCATTCATTGCATATGCCAGTCTAATAAACCTGCTCCACTTTATTATGGGCCACGTTCACACAAACCCTCTGCGGTTCATGAGACCACTGTAACTGTTACAAAAAGAGAGCAGTGTAAAGATGGACTTTTAAAAGACCACTTAAAAATTGTACAGAATTTAACCTTGACTCTTATATTCTAAATCTGGTTCTATTGAGAGAAAAGTGTGACCCGACCAAACTAACAACTCTGCTCATACTCTGCTCGCGTATTTTTGTTTGGGCTTGTTCGCATCCCCAGTTGCCGTTTGATATTTGGAGAGCGAGGGAGTAGAGCGGATTTCCTCAATTAGTATCTCTGGACGTTCCACAATAATCTAAATTGAATAATTATCCTACACTCAGACACTGACACAGATCAGCCAGTGTCTGCAGAAAAATTCAGAATCGGCAAATTGGTTGTGAGTTGAACGAGTCGCTTATTAAAGAACCAGAGCCAAAAAAGTGGAGTGGATTGAAAAGCGTGTTTTGTGTGGGGTAAGCAAGTAAAAGTGTTGCTACCTAAAAGTAATAATAATCCCCTCAAAAAAACCTGAATTGTATGTAATTGTTGAAAACACAAAACAGAGAAGAGTGCAGAGTGGCGTGTAATTAATTTAAAGAGATAGCCACCTTCGAGGGTGGTGTCATTTCAGTGTTGAATAAAAAAAGGAAGGAAACTTCCGGAATAGAAGAATAAAATGGATTTTATGGTCAAATTGGGATTACTCCTAGTCTGCTGGTTAGGTAAGTATTATGCATGCATGCATATTTTGTGAAAACATCTAATAATCTATTCATATGCATTACGTATGAATCTACGTACGTATTTACATGCTAAAGGTTAAGGTCACAGGTCAAATGCACACGTTGATAAACCGATAGCAAAAATTGTTATTGCGTCTTGGCAAAGGAAAAGGAGAAAACACAAGGAAAATGAGTTTGTCTCAATTATCCCCCGAAAACTCAAAAGAGATTCATTCTTCTTTTTCTCTTTCTCTCGCATTCTTTACTACCTTTGACTTTTCATTGCAATGAAACTTGCGTCTCAAATGATCATTATTTTAAAGGAATTATTTATGAGATTGTGTTTTTGTTGGATGGAACAAAACGATACAAGGGCTATATATAAAGCATTATTTTAACGATGAAGAAAGTGGTGAAAAGAAGTTTTTCTTTGGCTCAGTTGGAGGTTTAGAGCCATTTATTTTTGTGAGAAAAGATTTCAACCCAAACGAAGGCAAACCAAATATTTTCTGTCTTTTCTTTCTCTTTTGCTGCAGCAAAGAAAAAGAAGACGAAAAAATAATGTAAGAGTAGTAGACTATATATATACTCGTGCTAGGCTTCATGTTTGTTTTCTGCGTTTGGTGATTGGGGGCATAAGGTCTGGCTGTATGTAATTTAATATTATCTTTCAACTCAAGTGCTTCTGGTGCAGCTACATATAGATAAAAGGGGATAGACATGAGTTGTATAATTGGGAAAATTTCATCCAAGAAACGATATATGTTTCTCTCTATCTATCTATTGGATTTCAGGGATCATCTAAGTAGAAGAAATGAAATCCCATACGCTTATTGTCTTTTGATCAAACCACAAGTGAAACAATTAAAATTAAATTGCTCTGCATCCTTCGTCTTTCAATATCCATTACTATCTGTTTATCAGCACTATTTCATTTCAAAAGCAATTTCCACGTAATTTTGAGCTAGCCTGTGGTTGTTGCTTACTACACTCGTTCTTTTGTGTAAACAATAAAAATGGGAATAGCATCAACATGTCAATTTAGCAATTTGCCAAGTAATAAATAGATTTGCCAAATCGTCTTAATATTGCTGAATAAGCCATAACCAAACTCAAATAAACTTTATTTATCAAAAAAAAACTGGTTCAAACTACTACTACAGCATTTTTTTTTTTTGAAAACTCGTTTATTTGCTGATAGGGAAAGTCATTCGTATTTATGAGGAGAAATTTAAGTCAAGAATAAGTATAGAAATTTCCCACGTCATATCACTCACCTCACGTCCGCATCTTCAGACTTCTCATTCGTCATACTCTCTTATTATCATCCTCCACATCTCGTGCCACGCATGACAACCTTTCCCTCAACTCATGTCAACTTTATAATACAAAATGTCCAAAAATTGAAAAGTTTCCCTTGTACAGGTATTTCACTTCAAATATGTGACATTCTCATTTTGCTGTATGAAATTATGTATGTTATATGCACATATGCTTATAAATATCCAATAACAAATTTTCATGCTTGATTTGGCCACGTTTATCCAATCTTTGCCTGCTACTAATGTGAAATCATAAAGTTCACTCGTGCATCAAATCAATATTATAAAATACTGAACATAAAGTAAAATAACAAGCTTTGTTTTACTTTGGATACTTTTATTCAGCCGTTCGTCTTATTTAGTTTTGTTTCATGCATGAAATTGTGCAATGTGATAAAAATACCATATAAATCTCCCGTGTATTTAAGAACACACACACATTCAACATTACACAACATAAAAGTAAAATGATGATCATACATGCAATGCATCATTTAAACTCGCATTTTGCTCAACTAATGCAAAGTTGCACGAAAGACGTCACTTGAGAAAACAGTTTATGTGTTTTGTTATTGATTTGATGCAATGCAGTTCTTTCCCACAGAGTTAAAGAGAAAGTTGAATTAGATTAACGGCCAATTACACGAAACAAGTTCAAGTTCTTTTATTTCACAACTTTGTGCATGGAAGCTTATTTGGAATTCTATTTAGCCGATTGCTTGCATTTCATCAAATATAAATAAGGAGATGAGAACTTTCTTTTAGGTTGATTAACTTTTAATGCATTGCGCACCTATATCACGTGTATGTTTCCTTATGGAAATTTGAGACAGAAATATAAAGGTTGTGCTAGGAATGATAAAAAAAATCAGATCGGGTTCCCTTCCTTTTCCTGAAATCCAATATACCCATAAATAATCAGTCTAATATTTACTGCTCAAGCACATTACGGAAATTGCTTTAATTTCTTAACTTTGTACACAAATGTCTCAAATAATGTACAGGTTGTACGTTATCCGATTATACGCGCAAACATTCATCTGCCGACTTGTCTACCTTCACTGCGTTTATGTCTATGCGTATATGTATGGACAGTTGGAGATAATAAATCGGATTTTGTCACGCAACTTATACTTATAGCAAACGATAAGAGATTAGGAAGCCTTATAAACGTGTGGAAAATAATCCGTGTAAACTTTTACTCAAAAAGTTCTTATACCAATAACACTCTTTTAATCGTCCTTTCGTTTGATTACATCAAAATATGCATTTATTTTTTTGTCTCGGCATTTACATATTTACTTTCTCCACGATCTCCTTTTTCTCGTTTTCTTTTGTTCTTATCTTGTCTGAAGGGATGAGATTACATGAAAGACAACCTTCGTCTTTACTTTCCCAAGGACATGAAGTCAAAGTTTTTAGATTTGTCCTTTTTTGGCAGAATGCCACAATTTGATTCCTTGTATATCTCATCCACGGCTTGGTTTGTAGGGATAAATGGATTGTTGACTAACCACATTAGCTTACAGCTGCTATTGATGATGGGGATATACAACTTGACTATTTCTATCTGTTTGTTGGTTTTTGTCCAGAACAATTCTCAAGCCTTGGAGATTAAGTTGGAGGACTCCCCAGTGGTAGTGGAGAGTATTTGATAGGGTCCAAAGGATTATTTTGTTAGCTTATATACGCTTCCAGTCTCATATAGGTTTGAGTGGTTTCAGCTTTTGCTGCATGTATTCGGCGATATTAACGCTCGGCTGGATATTTTACTCATTTTAGCGTGTAAGTATTGTCATTTTTGAGGAAAAATAAACTTGTAGTCTCATAAAATGAAACAACCGGTCCAATATTTGACACTTACATGACGTCGTCATTAGCATATAACTCTAGGGGCGATGACAGTGTGACAGGTTTGATGTTTTTGTATCACAAATAACGCAAAGTTTGAAAAGGTCAATTTATTTTTAGTCCTTGTTTATCATTAACAAATTTATGCCGACTTGTTGAAATCTATTTACATAATTTTAATGAGCTCTTCATGTTTTTATTCCTCAGAGACACAAAACTGCGCACTTTCTCCATTAGCAAATGAATATCTTTGGCGAGATTTGTTTTTAAAAGTTATTTTGTTTATCATCCAAAATACTAATTCAACCGTATTTGATGTTACAAAATGTAATGACGCATATGCGCTTTCCCCGTACTTTTACCTTGTTTATAAATAATTTATGAAAAGTTAGAGACCTGTCGTCACCCAGTCAGTGCCTAATTAAACTCGGGAAAAGAAACAAACAAAAACAGGCTATGAAGAGTTGTTGAAAGCGATAAAAGAAAGGCTGCATGCAATAGAGTTTTATTTTTCTTTAATTTATAGTTCCCTATTATTGGCTGATGCTATCTGCCTCTTCAATTAGAATGCCTCAAAAATATTTCATTAAAAATAAATAGCTATTATTATTATTTAAATCAAATATAAACGCAACAAAAAATAAGGTTCAATATTATATTATACACAATTTTTTTTATTAAACGCTTTACTTTCACTTTCATTAGACCATAATGATGAGTGCGTAAGTTTTGTTGCCGGAATAAATTATATGCGCGTATATTTAGGTAGGTTTTATGAATTAATAAAATGATGCCATTATATTTTATATATACATTGTCGTAAAACCACCTATTACTATTTTTCTCGTACATATATCTACTAGAATGAGAGCATTTTGTTTGTATCTTCTTTTGTATGAAAACTCCTATTTTATGTTTTGTAGAGTTTCAGCGTAGTTTACTTTCTCCAACACAGTCAATAGTCAAGGTTTGTTGGGCAACTCAAACAAAGCAGGAGATTGTAGTGTCTATTCAAAAAACAGGAAATGAATGTAAAGTGGAAACCCCTTGAGTGCATATTTTATAGGCTAACAAAACATGTAAATAGCAAACACATATGTGTACTATTATTATGTGCTCAATAAAAATGGGAGAAAGCAGCTCCTTTTATAATATGTATCAAAATATTTGAATTATTTGTTTGCGGTTTCAATAATAGGAAGTTTATGGTATCCATTTGTCCAAGTATTATAAACTCGTGTTTTTCTATTGTGGAGTGAAAAACTCTGCTGCTGCATGAACCCACCATTATCCCCTCGCTACTTTTTAATAAAATATAAATGGTGTCATGTCCAGTCATTCATTCGGGCTCCTATTTTTCGTGAGAGAAGAAATATCTATCTATTAATCAACCCTTATACCCTTTCTTTTCTTTGAATGCATATACGTTTCAATGCTAAAATTGTTTTGCATATGTTGAACCAAAGTGAAAGTTGTACTGACATTTGCATGCAAAAGGTATTATCCCGAGAAACACTATCAACGTTGATTTGGTACTCGCGTACACAAGTGCTTAAAAGGTAACGAAATGCAACATCAGGCGGTACTGATATGGCGTTGATACGTTGCGTTTATTCGTTAATTAACCCAAGGCATTGATTGGGCATCTATATTTCGGTACCTGATTGGCATTCAACTTGGTATTGATTCGGTGACGAAAAAATAGTGCTATTTTGTTACCTTCTTTTCAGTAACTACTTTGCATTGTTATTTCTATGTCGAATGAATACAGAAATTGGGTTACTTTGTATTTTTATTTTATTTTTGTTACATCACATTTTTAACAACTAAATACATGAAATTGTGTTTAATTACCGATTATTTGATTCAAATGAGTTGCACAATGGAACACAGAAATATTTTTTTCCACGAGGAAGTAAAATGCATTTTTTAGAAAGGCTACTCGGTTCAAGTTTTTGCAAAGTTCCTAGCTTTTCTACATAACATATTCCAAGTGAATAGCATTCAATTGGATACGATTTAGGTTCAATTTTCGAATGAAATACTCTACATAAATATTCTTTGTCGTGCTTCTCAACTATCAAAATCTGGCCTTTAATTGTGAGAAAGCAATTATCACCAAATTTTGACGATGGTGTCAAAGAAGACTGAGAATTACCATTTTTTGTTTCGCATTGCACATCGTTAGCTTCTGACAATCTTCTAACTATTTGGCTCAAAGGGGCGTTTTTAGTCCTTATCATTCGTTTAATAACCTGCATAAAATTTTCATAAGGAAATGCGCTAAAATTGTCAAGTGGACCATGCATGCGGGCATCATCAGCTAAATGAGTTAGCGTATGAACGTTAAATACTAACATTTCCTTAAAATATAAAATAGGGATTTTTTCAACAAATGAATTAAGCAAATCTGCAGCCAAATCAACCCAATCGCTAGAATAAGCTAAATTTGACACTAAAATATAAATTGCAGTATGCAAAAGCAGAAAATGGCGATATTTGGCTGATGATATTACACCATTTAGACTCATTGGACCTAAATAAAGCAAAAATGTTCTGAGTTCTGTGGCCTTCCAGTGTTTAAGTTCTTCCAAACCTCTAGGTTTTCTTGAAAAGTGAGATGGGACCCTAGCTCGAAACAAAATTAGCCTATTTGAAATAGTTTTTAATTGTTTTTGAGATAGTCTATAGGGAAGAGGTCCTTCTTTCCATAAAATTAAAAACTTTTTCATGATACCGAGACAGCAAAGATGCATATAGTCAATTGGGATTTGACTCACCATTCCTATATTAGCTAATTCTAATGGTGTCAAAGAATTTGTTTCATGATGTAGCGGATGGCTTCTATTTTTAAATGTTTCATCAGTATGGAAAATATTTGTTTGCGAAATGGGATAAATTACTCGACCTGCGTATTCACCTTTAGTATAGCACCGTTCGCAAGCATAAAATCCAGAATGACCTTTGGTTTTCTTTATGAATGAACGAGCAGGCGCATCCGCAACAATGCATTTTAAAACAAACGGAATATTTTCACCCTCAATTGATATTCCATTTGCTTTCAAATACAATAGTTCATGGGCTAATGGATTCAAAAAACTATCTAAGCACTTTGGTTTTTGTTTTCCACAGAACAAACTGACTATAAAAACACAATTATTAAAAATATCATTAATTTTGCAAATAATAGGCCAGAATTGTAAATTAGAACTTTTGCTTATAGGCAAGCCATCGATCCCTAAACTTACTTCCACATGAGATATGTTAGTATTCAATTTTCTTATATTTATAACTTTCTCAGTTAATTGTCGTTCTAACCCAAAGTGGAAAAATTGTCCTCCCTCAATATTCTCTATTTCTACGACTCTCTTTGTTTTTAATAACGTTCTTGGATCTAAGGGAAGCCCTGCTGTTGGTAACCACTTTCTGCAGTTTTTCAACAAATCTCCTAAAGCAAAATGTGTGATATTATGAGCAATTGCCCATTCTCTAAGCATTGACCTAAAATCCATTTTAACCTGTATCTCATTTCTATTGTGCAACTCATCCTCACTCAGTGATTCATTACTAGTCTCATCTGAAATTAACTCGCAATTAGTTAAATTTAAATATTCTAATTCACTGTCTTGACCAAAATTTGAAATTTCACTAAGGTAATTAGTTTCCATTTCCAGTGGGGGCGGCTGAGGAGATTGTTGAATTGCTGGGGTCTGGAGATTCGGGCTCCTTATCTGATTCAACATCTGCGTCAGGCGTCTCTGAATTCGCCGAGGTTTTGTTGACCTTGCTCTGTGCATATTTAGCTCTGTTTGTTTTTCCTTCTTCGCCTCGATTACTTGAATCTCTCAACCACTTTCCAATAAATGAATCCAATTTTGTGTCACTCAAATCTAAAATTTTGGATTCACCGGAGTCAGATGTGTGACCATAAAAGCGTCGGACTGATTCTAAATTGTAAAACAGTGATCGTTATTTTTTTAAATTGATGTCATAATATTACCAGTGGTAATTTACAACTTTACTACCTTTGATTAACTTGCAACACAATGTAACCCCGAAACCAAACTTCCCAGTCGTTTCTGTTAATCTGAGGGTCAACGCCAACTGATGAGCGATCGTAAATTTCAAAATGTTATTGACTGTTTTTGAAGTGCTGCTTCCCCCGATATTTGACAACAGCAAAACCTGAAAAGTTTTGAACTAGTTAATTCAGGTTTTAGTAAATAAATAATTAAATATTTATACCTGCTGGTTAAATGTCTCTTTGTTGGTTAACTCTTTATTAACCTTATCAAGATTTTCCTGGGATTTCAATGGCCAAAAAACTTGCAAACCCTGGTCGCATTGTTTCTTATTAATGTTAATTGACCTCAAAACAATCTCTCGTAATTCTTTAATTTCCTCTTGCAAGATCAGTTGGTTTTGTAAACAAGCAGTTTGAAAAGCTGCAAATTAAATTATTTATTTTTGAATTAATTTGGCGTATAGGCATTTTTTAATACTAAATACCTCTGAATTCATGAATTAAAACTGTCACTCGCTCATCTTCGTAATTCACAGTTACAGGAGCAATTTCTCCAGTTGGTTGGTTTTGGTCTAGATCTGCTAATTATTACAAACTTGCATTTAACAAACCAAGAATGTAAACCGAGTATTTATTTACCTGAACTTATTTGAAAGTCAGAATAAGCATTTTCAGCTAAATCATCTTGTAAATCGCTGCTGTTAACGTACTTCTTTTTTAAAAGGTTTTGGGCTTTTGTATTTGCTTTGCTAAACGAATCTAAAACAAATAAATCAGCTAAATAAATTGTTAATGACAGTTAACATGATCACAAGGGGCAAAATTATAACTTACCATAACTTTTTGTATGAATAATGATATCCCACCAAGGCCACAAAGGGTCAGGAACGGAATCGGGGTCCTCTT